>JAYDZE010575313.1:0-11553 GCA_034509125.1 Monilaria moniliformis
CGTGTATTCTATTGTAATGAAAGATAAACAAAAGATAAACAACAAAAAAATGAAAACAGCACGGGGAAGACGCATGAGCCTCATGCGTCTTCACCGTAAACAAAAAATAAATGAAGCAGGAACGAATTGTCGCACGGGGAAGACGCATGACGCTCATGCGTCTTACCCGTTTTTGGAACAGAAAAAAAAAAGGGTTCCCATTTCGGGAACCTTTTTTGTGGATCCACCCAAATCAAGAATTTTGCCATCTCTTATGTAGACTAGTGTATTAAGAAATAAAATATAATTTCATTTGGTTGGAGCCCCGTCAATCACTCTAAAATAGTAAATTTCAAGTTACTCAGAAATCAATTAAAAAAAAGGAGGTAACGTAATTGCTAAAAAAGAAACTTATGCATATGTTCTCTAAAACTAGATTTGGCAAAGAGAGGTTGTCCAAACAGCTTGGCATTGACGGCACCAATAACAATGTGACCATGTAAAGATGGGCAGGCCACGTTGAGAATGACACAATTTGGCATCTTGGATTTCCAAATAATCATACCCCATACTTATATAAGTACACAATAACAAACTAAATTAATCCACTTTATCGAAAAGAATTTTCAAGAATCGAGATTTCTTCCAAAATATATAAAAGATGAATAGATCAATACCTTTATTGCACGCGTATTCAACGGGTCCTAAAAAGACAAACCAAATTGTTCAAACAATTTTTGAGTTCTTGAATAAGCATAAACCTAACATTCACATATGATAGTTCCAAATCCCTCAAACACCTTCCTTGTACGTCAAAATATCCAAAGTTGCACCCTGAGTAACACTTTACAAGAAAAAACAAGAAAGAAAGACAATAACGTAGGAAAAGTATCCCAAATAAAACAATAAAACACTATTAGGAAAAGAGGAAAATGGAGGAGGAGGTATATACTTGAAAGTAATAAAAAATACTTTAGTTTATTACAGTAAACAAGATCAATAAATTGGACAGACCCCAAGATTCCAAAAAAGCACAATCATGGCACTTATCAGTAACGAAAATCAAACAAAAATATATTACCTAGGAAGTGCAGCAGCATAGAATGCACCATCTTTGCCTGTCATGCGCTGCCACAAAGCAAATATTGCTAAAGTATTCACACCTGAAATCGATTCTGCTGCGCATAAAAGAAACGACAAACGCAGTATACAAAAAAACTACATAGTTTACACAATTAGGAACTCAAAAGGGATTGTTATTTTAGTATTTTGTAATCTTTTGTCCCTACCCCAGAAGAAATACAGCACACACACACTCATAGCACCAAAACACCTATAAAAGAGAGTGTCCTCAGAGGTTGGTACTAGCAGTAAGTAAAAAAAAAAAAAAGATATCAAAGGCATGGAGGAAGATGGTTTGAGAGCAAAAAGTTTCAGGGACGAAGACTACAACACAAGAAGGGTGTTCCTGAGGAGTTATCCACTTCACTGGGGCACGGAATCTGAAGCTGAAGAAAGCGGTGAAGCAGCAACTAAGCACAGCAAAGAAGAACCTGCAAAAGTCGCAAAACGAAAAAATGGGAAAAAACCGATTAAGGAGATAGTCCTTGCAGTGGTCCACTGGGGAGAGGAGAGGATCCTAGTATTCAGAAGGTTCAAGCATAGGATCACTATTTATGTTGTTAATTGTGTGCCTGTCGGTTCAAAGTACCTACTGCACTGATATCAGTTAAATAAATCTTTTGCTGAAACAGCTGATGTTTTTTACATATGATGTTGAGCCTTGTGTACTTGCAAATATGGAGTGTTATTCTTTTATACAACATGTAAAGGAGATAGTTAGAACCAAACCGAATATATCAACTTGCAAGGAGTCATCCCTTGTCAGGAGCTCATTCCAGAAAAAAAAGACAACTTCCTAACCAGAAGTTAAATCATTGTTTGTATTCTCATCACACAGGGAACTATAATTTTAGATGGACTGTGCGCACTTACTTATCCAAAAGTTCTCCACTTATATGGGAAGCAGCAAACCTTATGAATTAGAGGAGGATGAAAATAGCCGATGCTCAACAAATCAACTTAGGCAAGAATATAAATACACCAAACCTATGTATTTATAAAAAGTTTCAATCGGTAACCATTTTAAGTATAATTTTATAGGAGCTGGATGGCGAGGATGCAAGGCTTACAGAAGAAATTCTTTACCTTTTTTATTTATTTAGTCCTTGGTGGAACCGTCTTCCCCCCAAGTAATGAATCTTAGGTTAGCAGCATGGGAGGGAATGGACCTCTCGATTACTATTCATACTGTGAATGTGATGAAAGGAACTTCCAAATTTCTTTATAGGTTAAGACAACTTTGCATCAGTGTCATCATCATGGCTATCAGAAAGGTACACAATTTTTAAGACCATTAAGTTATTTCCTTTGCAAACCAAGGTATAGGCTAACCACAGGCAATTAGATCCTTGCAACAAAACAGCGACCATAGAAACTCTCTCTACTCAGACTGCAGCATCGAATTAGCACCATGATGGTCCCGCAAAACAATGTACATCATGCTGGATACTATTTTCTAAGTACCCAATAAACACACTCACACACAAAAGAAGCATCTACACCTTAGAAAAGTATGGTTTTGGAAGAAACACCAGAAAAAAAGTATGCAACATCTTCCATTCAATTATCATACAAATAAGCATCGTGATCCAACTCATAGTAGTAGCAAAACCACCATCCAGAACCAAAAACTCAAAAGTGAATCTCAAATCATTCAGCTACATGACAGAATCAATAATAATGTTATTGGAGCTTACGTCTAACATACAGTGATATCTGTTTAGAAGAAAATTATTGAAACCCCCATTGCGAAGCTCCCCACGGCTACCCAAGGACTGAGTCTCTCACCTGTAAATATGATCATCACTTGGTCAGAGCCCGAGTACATTTGACAAGCATCACTAAAATCTCAAGTTATGACAAATAGGTAATAATAAACCAGCTAGTTGGAATTTCTAGTCCAGCAGAGTATAACTTCCAGTGGTATTAATTAAAAAATAGAATATGCTTTTAAAAATTGATCAATTATCATATTAGTTTCACACCAGAGATACCCTCATAAAGATGATTACATCCCTCATAAACCAATATTCTCAAAAGATCCACGGTCTTGGGTTCTTAAGAAAGAAATTGCTGGGCTTTTGTGATTAAAAACTTGTAGTGGCATTGTCGATTTCATATAGATTTCAATCTGGGTGCTTTCCCATATTGGGGAGACTTGTTCTAGAACAAATATTTGCAACATACTTTTCAAAATACTCTATTATGTCCTGAACAACCAAGTCCTACAACTCAATTAGCATTACAATTTATTTGTTATATGATACCTATTCTAGCAGCTTTCCAGAAAACCCCTCGAAACCTGCCATAACAACAAAATATCAGAATGGAAGTGACTCATGTTTACGGAGATAATGACATAACCATTCCAAATAAACAATCAAAAAGAATGAACGCATAAAGGTCCAAAAGATGGAGGACCAGATTCAAAACAATACAATCACAATGTTCTCACTCGCCATTTGACTGTACAGATAACAAGCATTTATCTGGAGTCTAGTCTAGGTCACCAAATCTAAAAGAACTTTTGCACAGAAATGGCAATAAGCACCAAGGATCAGTCACGGAGCAGCAATAAAATCAAAATTTCAAGCCTGATTCGAAAATTTTAAAAGACCTTTTGAATCTAAACCCTGCTGCTGCAATTGGCCTATCATTACTTGTGACAAGTTGATACTATGTGAAGCCGGATAAATAAATAAGAACAACTAACTGGACCAAGTTATTGGGAAACGGCTAACCATTTTATTGACAACCATTTAAGTTGAAAACTAACAGTCAACATTTAAAACCTTACCCAGTTCTCTGTTCAAGAAGTGCAGGAAACTGCATCTTCACATATGTGCAGGCACAGATGCCTAACAACACTACTGTCAGGAATGAATGGAAATTGAAGAGAGCTGACTGAAAATTCATTAAGCATAACATCAGAACCAATCTTTACATAGCCATGAGAATGTAAACAAAGAGTGGTATGCAAATATTATATTATCATCCAGAAAACATCTTACCATGTTTGAACTATCCTTGCTGAGTTATTTCTCTGCCACCCAGTATATCCAAGGAAGGATGTATAAGACACTCACTGACATAAAGAAATTTCAAAAAGCATACATCAGTTACTAAATAAGAACAAATAAGAATGTTATTTATAGTTCAGATTTCTAATGCTTAAAGAATCACTAAACAAGTCTGCATATCTCAAATGTTTCATATGTTGAAACTAAGCGTCGATTTGAAATTAAAAAATGGATGTCATAGAAAACATAAATATGTCCCGTAATTTGTACATGTACATATATATATGGAAATCATATACTATAAAACAATGCTTGCTGATCCAAGAAACGATGTGATTGAACACTGACATTCCAGGTATAATGATGTCATGGTAAAGTGAGTAAACAGAATAAGAACATTCCTATCAGCGTACTATATAATAAGTAAATTTCAGAAAATTGTGGATTATATAGAGCATGCAGCACTACTTTTCAACAGGCAATGAGATACGCATTTGAAAAATAAATACTCAAATTCTAATAAAGAAACTAATACAATTGATCAACATGAGATGCACTTTACCACCAAGGATTTTCAAATTCACTAGAGTGCAGTGCAGGAAAAACCTCACATCTTCCAATCAAATATTTACAGAAGGAAAAAAAGATCTTAAAGCTATTTGGGGGGAGGGGAAGATTACCAAATTCTGAAATTTATGAATAATTGAAACAAATACAAGTTCGTAAACAATATTCAGATTGAAATTACTGCAAAATTCGAGCTGAAGCTTCCACTTACGACGAAAATCTGACGCTTGCTTCCGAGCTCAGAACCGGAGACGGTTTATTTTGTGTGTGTGTGTGTGAGAGAGAGAGAGAGAGAGGAGAGAGACTAAGGCAGGCACAGGGAGGGTGTTGTATAGTCCGTGAGCTAGCGAATTAGGTGTCGCCACGTCAACGGTTCAATTGGGAAGTGTTATAAACTGGCGAGCCCAATAGCGGGCCCAAATATCAGTTTTTGAGCCCATGCGATCATTTAGGGGCCTTAGCTAGTGATTTCCCTCACTCGTCAATGGCAAATGGGATGATGAAGGAACATTTTCCTAAAACAAAAACAAAAAAGGAGCAGAATCACGTGGACCAATCAAGGGGCATGACGTGGATTAGTGGATAAACTTTGACTAACCACGTCGGCATGAATATGATTGGCCGGTGAAAATATTATATATTGCTTACGTATGAATCCTGATTTAACTCTTGATAACTTCTTTCCTTTTAAAAATTACAAAAAACAAAACTTATTTAATACCAAATTTGCAGTCGAATTTGATTTTATTATTTCAGTGTTAGTGGGAGAAATTTTATTTCTTGATTTGATAAGCAAGCTCTATTCTCTCCAAATTAGTGGGAGAAACTCAAACTAGGCTAATAATAGCTCAGACGAATACTGTGGAAAGGATACAAAAAGGTAGCTTTATCCAAAAGAAAAAAGAAAAAAAGAAAAAAAGAAAAAAAGATACTCCAAGACTTTACAGTTTCCAGACATCTTATTTTCTGTTTTTGCAGTTTAAAATATCAAAATATCAGAATCGGTTTCTGGGCTCTCCAACTACCCTGCTCTGCTCTGCTATGTTTTTATTATTGCTATATTAGTTCCTGCAAAGGAAAAGGAAAAAAGTTACTGAAATTATTACTGCTGTAGATAAATTTTGCATTTCTTTGGTTCACTCACCAGGTAAGTTCAACTTATGTTCTGTTCATTTTTCCTGGCTTCATTTTTCCCCATTTGCAAACTCTGATTTTTTTCACCTGATTATGTATATGGTTGAGTTCTTTCAGCGGGCAATTTTGTTCAGTTTCTTGAATTTTGCATGTCACAACAACTGGGCTGCTGTAATTCTAAAAAAAAAAAACCATATCTTTGTTTAAAACAAGACATAATGTTGCAATAATATGAAACTTGGAGGTCTAAATCACCTCTTAAAGAAGCTGAAATTCTTCTGCATTTTCCCCTAAATTATATTTTCCATTTATCAGCAGATGCGATCATTTAACATGGCTACGCTATCTCTAATATCTGGCAACTGTGGGAGGGGAAGGGGAGATGACAATGGCTTAACTTGGCATTTCTCAAATGAGTTCTTGGCTGGTGATGTTCATGGAAGGCTGCTCCGCAGCCTTAACTCCATTCGCCTCAAGGATTTCGAAGCTCCAAGGTTTGGACATCATGGGAGGAATTTTCGAGTTGTGGCTGGTGTTAGGAAGGGGAAGAAGCACGACTATCCATGGCCAGATGACATTGATCCGAATAGCAAGGCGCCACTGACATATCTCTCCTACTTCAAGCCTTTGGAGGAGAAGCCTAAACCTGTCACTCTTGCCTTTGAGAAGCCACTGATGGACTTTGAGCAGAAGATCATTGAGGTTGTTGTTGTTAAATTCTAGTAGTAACCCTAGCTGGAAATCTGGTTTTAGTCCTATGTTTTTAAGGTTCGGTTTAGGAGTGATGATGATTTTATTTCTTGATTTGTACATAGGTTCAAAGAATGGCTGATGATACTGGATTAGACTTCACTGACCAGATCAATGCTTTAGAAATGAAGTATGAACAGGTAGGTTTTGAACTGTCTGATTTGGAGGCTGTGTTTTAGCGTCTGGACTCAATTGGAATTGTGTTTTCTGCCATTTTGCAGGCTTTGAAGGATTTATACACGCGTTTGACTCCGATCCAGCGCCTAAGCATTGCTCGACACCCCAACAGGCCCACCGTGCTTGATCACATCTTGAACATCACAGAGAAGGTGCATTTCTTGATCTTTAATTTCCTTGCAATGAAACTGTGCTGATGAACAAAATGATGGAGACCTAACTGAATATGTTGTTGAAAAGTGGGTGGAGCTCCATGGGGATCGGGCAGGTTATGATGATCCAGCTATTGTGGCTGGTATAGGGAGCATGGAGGGCCAGAGCTACATGTTCATCGGGCACCAGAAGGGACGGAACACCAAGGAGAACATCATGCGTAACTTTGCAATGCCAACCCCCCACGGGTGAGTGAGTTTCTGGGCTGGTTTGGAGTTCAGATACCATGTTGTTTCTCCTTAAAACTCAACTGCTTACACACTAGTGAATTGCTTGTACACAACAATGCAGTTATAGGAAGGCTTTGAGAATGATGAGATATGCTGATCATCACGGATTTCCCATTGTTACATTTGTCGACACCCCAGGTGCCTTTGCGGATCTGAAATCCGAGGAGCTAGGACAGGTCTTTGTCGTGTAGACATATATCTATCTGAATGCGTTTTTGTGCTAGCGATACTGATTAGATTCTTGGTGCAGGGTGAAGCAATAGCCCACAATTTGAGGACAATGTTTGGCCTTAAAGTTCCAATAATCACAATAGTGACCGGTGAGGGTGGCTCGGGTGGCGCCCTTGCAATCGCGTGTGCAAACAAGTTGTTGATGCTCGAAAACTCAGCATTCTACGTTGCAAGGTCATAATCTTGAATTCTGTTCCACTAATTACTGCTACATTCTGTCACTCTAAACCATCCTCTCTCTCTCTCTCTCTCTCTCTCTCTCTCTCTCTCTCCCCTCTGCCAGTCCGGAAGCTTGTGCGGCTATATTATGGAAGTCATCCAAGGCAGCTCCTAAGGTATGTGTTGTTGTAAATGACAATATCTTTCTGGGACTAAAAACTCTTTTACAATTTTCTGAGAAAAAAAAAGTTTAATTAGGCAGCTGAGAAGCTGAGGATTACTGCTCAAGAACATTATAAGCTCAAGATAGCAGATGGGATCATTCCTGTAAGCAACAAAATTCCTATTACATAACCTCCAACCAAAAAAAAGAACAAAAAGAAAGGAAAGAAAAGTTACTCAAATTAAGCAACCAAAATTTCAGGAACCTCTTGGTGGTGCACATGCTGATCCTGTGTGGTCATCTCTGAGGATCAAAGATGCTATTCTCCAGCAAATGGAGGTAAGAAAAATAATCCGTTGTGTTTTGGTAGTTTAAATGCTCCAAACGCCCTTCTTGAACTTGTTGGATGCAGGAGCTGACAAGGATGACGACTGAGGAGCTGCTTGAGCACCGGAGGCTCAAGTTCCGGGCCATTGGAGTAGGAGGGTTCAAGGAAGGCTCTGATGTGGAGCCTGAGAGGAAGCGAAACATGAAGGCATCCGAGGTGGATGCACTGGGGTTCAAAGACATAGAATCCGAGCTTGATGATCTCAAGAAGGCCATACTCGAGGCAAAGGGGCCCTCTGATCCAATCACGGATCAGAAGCTGGAGAAGCTCGAAGAAGATCTTGACCATGAGATGACAAAGGCATTCATCTCAATGGGGTTGATTGATCAGATTGAGTCCCTCAACTTGGAGCTGGCTAGGTCTCCCAATCCTGATAAGGCCATGAATGAAGATTTGAAGGAGAAGGCAGAAAAGATAGTGCAGGAGATCAAGAGGAATCTGTCGCGCCCTGGGGCATATCTTGGCTTAAAGAGGAAGCTCCAAACACTTGAAATGGCTAACAAGCTCCTTGAGGCGAAAGCAAGCAGTGAGAAGTTGAAGATTGAGCTTAACCAGAAGCTTTTACCAGAGATCAAGCAAAGATTTGAGGCTTTAAAGAGGGCTAGGGAGAATCTAGCACGTGGGGATGCATTGGACGAAGATCTTGCAGTACAAGTTGAGGAGGCGAGAGAAGAGCTTGAGGAGGTTCTGAGATCAGCCAAGTTGGAGGTTGTTGGAACGACGAAAAGGGAGGCCTTGAATCCACCTCATGAAGTGAGAGAGGAGATGGTGAGGCTCAACAGAGCGATCAAGGAGGAAATCAAGAATGTGATTGATGAAAAGGGGCTTGGTTTGAAGATTGATGAGCTGAGAGAAGAAGCTGTGAAGGATTCTAATTCGGAGAAGGTGAAGAAGATGGAAGCAGAGATAAGGGAAGTCATTGCTGCTGCACTTGTTGGAAGCCCTCTTAGGGAGAGGCTTGAGAATTTGAGGAGGTTGCAGACGGCCGTCGTGCAGGAGAATGTTGGCATCAACAACGGGACTGCTCGAGTGTAGTTGGTGGAGTGGACGAGCTTGGTTATTAATACGTGCATCGATGTGAAGTTTGCTATGTATATTGTTGCTGCTGTTGTGTGTGGTTTTGGATGTTGCCATTTCTTGAAAATTTTGTTTCAACACGAGTGTTTATGTTTTAAATAGTTATAGATTGTTTAAATTTCTGTGTGTACGTAATCAATTGGATTATAAAAATTTCCTCACCTTTTTTATTTCTGGCTAGGGCATATATTCATTTAAAATGAAGGTTGAATGCATATTTGTGGCTTAATATATAGACTTTAACTTAGAAATATAGTTAAATAAATAACTAAACACATGTTACATGATGTAAGAAAATAAATATAACACCTTCAGTGCAGATTCTTCTAAAATTTCAATCAATTAAATTTGATTTCACTTAATAGTAAAAACTAAAAGGTTGGATCATATTTGAAAAAGAAAACACTTTTTGATGCTAAATAATTTGAAGTTTTCATAAATTTAAGTTTACTGAAAGCTCAATTTATTCGCCTAAAACAAGCTTAATTTATTCGAAAGTGTAGGGTCTCGTATATAATAGTCTCAAAGTATAGACCCCTTTGAGCAAATTAATAAATTTCTAGCACGCCCTAGAGTGGTCGCATCTTTGTAGACTTCCAATTACTCTGTTTCAACGCTCACTTTTTTTTTTGTCTTGCTTCAAAAATCTCAAGATTTATTTCTCCTTTCAATTTGCAAATGACATTTTGATAGTTTTTAGAACCTTTTGTAACGCAGATCGTTCTGTAGGTTGAGATTCTGTATAAATTTCTTAGCAATTCGTAGATTTGTACGTAAATTTTGCCCATTTATTTTGCCGTGTGGTTAAATTTATATCCAATAGCTACCATTAGGTCTGTGTGATGAGTTCGCGAGCGAGATATCCGCCGCCGGGGATGGGGGGAGGCCGCGGAGGCTCCAGCGGAGGTGGAATGAACCCATACGGCGGTGCAAACCCTAATTTTCAACCAAGTTTTAATAATCAACAGTACGTTCAGAGGAGTCAAGCACAGAACTTTCAGAACAATCAATTGATGCAAAACCCTCAGCCGCAGCAATGGTTGCGAAGAACGCCGGCAGCGGACTCCTCCGTTGATGAGGTTGAGAAGACTGTACAGTCAGAGGCCATTGATTCGAGGTCAATTTTTTTTTATTTACATTCTTTCGGGGGACTAAGTACTCAGCCGTTCTCCTTAATGGATGAGATTTCACATTTTTTCAGATTTTTCTGGATTTATTAGTTTGGCTTAATGGACAATTCTTTCTGCCTTTCCTCTCAATTTCTTTCGATGATTAAGATTTTGGAAGGTCTTAATTGATACTAAACGGATGCCAGTGTTGAGGATTGTTGGTGATGATGTGTATGAAATTAGGCATTGTTAATTCAAGAGAAAGAAATTCTAAAGTTGGTAGGATTTTAACTTAATTGGGCTTGGCAAACTAAGTGCATAATCGCTTTAGAAGATTGACTTGCTAGAGATGCTCATTTGATCTGTAGCATGTGTTTGGTCTCATATCTTTTTTGGTCGGGTTGTTTCCTTGTTCTCCCACATTTCTATATGTTGGTATTCTTCTATAATCTATGCATGACTTTATTAAAGCTACACACTGCCTTTTTTTCTGAATTAGTTCGCAAGATTGGAAAGAACGATTGAAGTTACCGCCACCAGATACCCGGTATAGGACTGAGGTAAGGTTTTTTTGACTTGCATTGTATGGTTAATGTATTGTTGGAATTGGTAATGTTTCTTCCGTGTGAAGCTCTCACAGAGTCAGATTCATTTTTGCAGTGCTTGCTCTCGTTTGACAATAAGTTTGTTTGTAAAGTTGGTTGTTTTCTATGGGCAATTATAAGATGTCACAGCTGAATTAATCCTGTCAAGTAATAACTGATAACACTATACTGGTAGGCTTAGGATAGTTATGGGCTGGATCATGACTTGGTTATAATAACTTAAGGGGATAATTGCAGACACTACCTTAACCATGTCGTCACTCTTTTACACAATCTACTTGTTGTTGCTATCTTTCAAATTATGGCATGTCGATCTAGCACATATAATAAATGCATCTGGGTTTGGTGACAGTGAGATATCATTTGTTGCCACTTCTAGTTGGGCTGAGTGTCATTTAAAAATAGAAGTATGTTGACTGTATAAAGAACTTGTATATCTTTAACTGAGCAAGTTTGAATGAATTTTGTTGTTAAGCTTTAGGTTCTAGGTGATGGCTTATATGCGTGTATTTTGCCCTTTATTTCATCATGTTGCAGGTATCCTTATTGCTGTTGTTTTTGTCTTTCAGGATGTTACAGCTACCAAAGGAAATGAATTTGAAGACTACTTTTTGAAGCGTGAGCTACTA
>JAYDZE010575324.1:0-11551 GCA_034509125.1 Monilaria moniliformis
CGCGGCGTGCGGCAGCGCCACTGGGGCAAGTGGGTGGCGGAGATCCGGCTCCCAAAGAACCGGACCCGCCTCTGGCTCGGCACGTTCGACACCGCGGAGGAGGCTGCCCTCGCCTACGATAAGGCCGCCTATAAGCTCCGCGGCGACAACGCCCGTCTCAACTTCCCCCACCTCCGCCATAGCGGCTCCCACATCGGCGGCGAGTTCGGCGAGTACAAGCCGCTCCACGCCGCCGTCGACGCCAAGCTCGCCGCCATCTGCCAGACTCTGGCGGAGGGGAAGAGCATCGACGCCAAAAAGGGCGGGAGTAAGACCTCTAATTCGAAAAATTCGAGGGCGAAAAAGGCCGCCTCCTCCGCTGTTGAGTCCGACTCAGCGGCCGCGGAGGATAGAATTGTCAAAATAAATGAAGCCGAGAGCGATGGGTCGGGCGGGTTGTCGCCCGAGTCCGAGCTCGTGTTTCCGGAATTTGGGGAGGAGGAGCAATTCGGGTTGGATTTCGGGTCGTTGGAGAAGTATCCGTCTTATGAGATAGATTGGTCGGCTTTCTGATTTGGTGGGAGTTGAGGCCCTTTCTTGCAAAGTAGTTTGTTTTTTTTGGTGTAGTATGTAAATTTATGGGTTTTGTAGGGGTCTGCGGTGGAATTTTTGGCATTTGCAGGCGGTATTTTGTAATTTTTTTTTGTTAATTATGTGTCTTAGGAGGTTTGGGTTATGTTGTTAGTTCTCTATTAACTGATTTGGCTGGTTTTTGCATGGCTAAATCGGATTAGGGAGAGATCCTTTGTAATTTATTTTATGTTTAATTGTTATTTTAGTGGAATTTAGCTTCATTATAATTGCTTCTAATTGAGTTGTGTACCCAATTTTCTATACTTTTAAGCAAAATTAAATAACATCATCATCTAAAGTTGTAGCTAATGAGTCTCACTCAATTGTTATTAAATAATTACTTGAAAATTATTAATTAAGTTGATGAATTCGAATTCTGCATATTTTCTTTATATTATGCTAACTTGAAAATTATTAATTAAGTTGATGAATTCGAATTCTGCGTATTTTCTTTATATTATGCTAACTGTTTTACACATACTAAATAAGGGAGTGGTAATTTATTTAAATTTTGGAATGCGAACAAGGATTTTGGGGTGCATTAAAAAGAAACCCTTTTTAGAAGTTGACTTATTTATAAAAAAAAAAATTGAAAAAAAAAACAAAAGGTATATATTTTGCCTTGAAATAATTTAATTTCACATTTTCTCTTTTTGAAGTAAAATGACTTAATTTCACATTTTTATTTTCTCTTGTGGAAAATAAACTATCCCAAATTAAACATGAATAATGCACCAAATGAGTCGAATGTTGTTAAAAAAATTATTTGAATTATGTTATACGGATTAATTTATCGATTTAGAATTCAAAATCTCGTGTTATGTATTTATTCTTAGTCTTACATTAGACCATATAAACAAAGTGTGTAGTCTTTGTGTGCAAAGAATCAACTCAAAATGACATTTACAACCAATATTGATTAACTAGTACTATGATAATTTGGTGGTATGCTCCTTTTATCAATGAAAATTCACTAAACTCTTACAAATAGAAAAATTTAACATATGTACGGTGAAATAGAGGTTATTTTTGACAAAATATATCCTTATCTGGTATTTACAATATAAAACACGTAGATATATGCACTATATTAACTATAGATACTATTGGAAGGGCACGACACCAAATATAATACTCCATTCGTCCATCATAAAATGTTCCATTTTATCAAAAACGAACGTCCATAATAAAATGTCTCATTTCACTTTTACTATTTTTGATAAATGGGTCCAACACTCCACTAACTCATTACAGTCACATTTCATTATAAAACTAATATATAAAATTGAGATCCATATTGCACTAATTATTTTCCACCCACTTTAATTCATATTTATTAATAAAGTCAAACAATTTCTTAAAATCTGCGCCGAATCCAAATGGGACAATTTATGGTGGACGGGGGAGTATCGAACAAACTATATATATCAAAAACTTCAATCTAAATAGTGCAATATAGATATTTCGTCTATTTTGCCATTTCTACTATCATTGTTTGAGTTTGTTTTAACAACAATTATTGGGTGAGATGTTGAAATCTTTTGATTTTTTTATTTTATTTTTTTTGGGTATTTTTTGTAAGTAAGAGAAGACAAAACAAGGCATAAAATTCCAAATAGTCGGCCCATTCCCATTGAGAACAAAAAATGCCCTTTCATGCCGACGGTCCACTTCATTGTAGCATGCGCACTCTCTCTAGATTCATACAATCATTTCGTATCTCTTCAAAGAATTTCTTTTTGGCCACATTTTTCTTCTTCCTTCTTAACTATTCCTTTTGTACAATGATGAGTTGGATTTAGAACAAAAATGGTCAGCAACACGTACCAAGTAAACTGAAACAAGTTTCGTAATTTCGTATAAATGGCTCAATGTAAGAGCCAATGTAAAAAGTAATATGAATTTGTGTAAGATGATCTGACGGGTCAAGAGTCTGTTGAACTCCGAATCGACATTCATGTTTGATGGCGTATTTATGATTCAACTGACGGCTAGTTGTCCGTGGATACATATTTTGACTTGTCTGATGGATCTTGCATGGAATTATTTATGTGTTTCTTGTTATCTTCATTCTGTAATGTTTGGATTATACATTTTATTTAATTAGTGGACGATATTATATACATGAATGAATGCAATAGGCATAGCCGAAAAGAAAGAACAGGGAATCAATTCAATCGCATGGAACTTTCTTCTCACTAAAAGATTTGATTATATTACTATTTCCGCTTTCCTGCTTGAAGTATTTTTGTCGTTTGCACACTCTACTAATCACTGCAATAGTTGATTAGTAGGTTAATTATGTTTAGTTGTTGGTAGATCAAACATCTAAATTTGGTTTTTGAATGGCTAATTCTAATTGGGGAGATGAACTTGACCCTTTTTTCTTTTCCTCATCGACAAAAAAAAAAAAAAAAAACTCATCTATTTACGAAAATTTTGTGGCATAATTTATCTAATTTTGCATGATTTATTTTCTAGAATTTAGTAATTTCAGTTTTACATTTCTCAAACTTAGCCAAAATTACACTACACGTAATCACACATGTATGCACTACGTTTACGTTTGGAAATGAATCTATGAATCAACATCAACCAACAGCACCAAAGTGATTAATTTTTTTGAGGTAAGTAATGTGAACTATTTTCAATGATGGTAATTGAAATATGCAGTATGAACACGGCTACAAAGAGGAATCGTTTATTTGTTGAACCTCTTAGCGTAACGGCTAAAAAGAGCCATCGTTTCAATCCTCTTTATTGCACGAAAAGTCAACCCCATAAGAAACTCATAATATCTAGTTGAATTCAAATAAAAATATTCTTAAAGTGAGAACCCTTGCACTTTATATTTAGTCTATATATTACAATACTATTCATACACCTTAATTTTAACACAGTGCACATAGTGTATTCATTCAGTGCAC
This sequence comes from Monilaria moniliformis, assembly GCA_034509125.1. Classification (NCBI taxonomy): domain Eukaryota; kingdom Viridiplantae; phylum Streptophyta; class Magnoliopsida; order Caryophyllales; family Aizoaceae; genus Monilaria; species Monilaria moniliformis. The sequence goes on from JAYDZE010575324.1 coordinate 3,540, forward strand.
ATAAGTGCAAACACTCTATACATTCAGTGTAATCGATCTTATGTTCTGACTTTAAGAAGATTTTTATTTGAACCCTTTTCTCTCTCTCTCTAACCCCTTATTATGAAAATGTGAGAATCATTTTCAACTCTTAGATTGTGGATATAAATAATGGATGCATCTTCCTCGCTGAATGAATGCATATATGTGTTCAAATCTTGGAGATGGCGGGATTTTTATTTTCTTTAAATGTAATTAATTTTTACTGCAAATGTAGTTGCTTTATACGTTAAATACAAATACTCCCCACATTCTTACAATAACAAGTTTTGTACCATTAATCAATCCCTATATATATACATATAATGTTCTAAAAATTAAAGAAAAACTTAAGTGAAATGGTTCAAGAATGAAACCTCAAACCAAAACTTATAAAACAAAAGTACAATGCTTTCTCCATTTTATAATTTATTCAAATTTTAAAGGTCTCTTATTTTTGTAATCACGTCGTCGTTATCTTTTGATTCCAAACTTCTTTACAGCTAGCTGATATGAAACCATCTCAATTTGAAACATGTCAAGATTCAGATTTATTTCCATATTTGGATGGCGTATTTTTGTATTCTATTAGTATATGTAATTCCAAATTGGATCTCAATTTTGATCCAAATATCAACTCATCTAATGAATCCAATTCATGGATATCCAATACTATATCACATACACGCAAAAAAAAAAAAAAAAAAAAAAAACCATCAAACATACAATTCAAAATTGTTAAAACTAATAAGCAAATATATTATAGTTGAAGTAACATATCTCAAGACCAACTGGCTTGGAACAATATTTGGATGAGAGTAAATATCAAAACCTGTCCACATCTAAAATATAGTCATGTTGCAGACATCTTGTAAAGTATACCATTGTTGACACTGTTGATTAGTCCGATAACTCCAAGCATGGAGTGGACAACAAGAAAATGCGTTCCTTCCGTTTTGAAGGGCCGATTCTTGCTTGCGACCCAATTCCAACTGCAAATCACCAGGTGCCATTGCATCGACCATTAGCTGAACTTGCCTAGTTCCCTTTTCTTTTTGATTGCTCTATGGCCGTGATATACGAAGGAGTCGACTATCCCCGAGACTGTAAATACGCCTGGAAGTTAAAGCACACGGTCAGCATTCAAGTTATTGTTAAATACTCTGTAGAGAGAGAGAAAGAGAGAGAGAGAAGAGACCTCCAATAATAGCACAAACATTGGTGAGGAAGTGCAAGAAGGAAACATGCGTCTCTGTAAAAGTCACCTGTCCACAGAGGTAACGGAATAAGAAAATGAAGATTATTGTGCTGTTCCAGACTTATAGTAATTCACAACAGCAGCTGTCTGAGTGTGTGCATGTATGTGTGTGTTAGTGAGAGAGAGAGAGAAAGAGGATCATAATGTCCAGAAGCAGTCTGACATGATTTATTGTCATTGTCTAATGGAATTCTTCTCCTCCTCTTGTACTACTGTACTAGGGAACGAGATGCCAACCTTAATTGGGGAAAGATCATAAAAGAAAAACACTCCCGGAAGAGCTTGAAGTCTACCCAATTCGGCTCCTCTGACATGTTCAGTTACAGAAAACTGCGATAAGTGGAAAATTCACGAATTTAGTGTCGTCCTCCAGAAATAATATCAGATAACAAATGCACACTACAAATTACAAAATGAAACTATTTAGTCTTTTAATAGAACCTGATTTGACTGGATGGTATGTCCATCTATATCTGTGAATACAGTTGGTACCACCTGCAGCATATAGACATTGCTGAATACTCATTTGACGATTAGAATTAGGAAAATCAGTCAATATTTTATAGTGCAGTGATACCCAATGAAAATGAAAAGAGGGTGGAAGTGACATGCATTCTATTTCAGCTTTTCTGAGGCTCCGTATCACTGATGCTATTTTGACCTTTCTCTTGAAAGCCATTGGAACTATAATATAATACACAACAAGTTGACTTATACTGAATTTAATGATAATTGTAAGGTAATGCATGTTAAATAGTAAATCCGAACACCAAGAAACCCGATGTAAAAGGAGTAGTTATAATATCAAACCAAAAACCTTTAAAAAGTGGAGGTATTTAAACTATTCACTGACCTTGAGAAAATACTGATACATTGCATTAGCTGTGTGCTGTGTCCATTCTGCACTGCAGGGGTAACAAATGTAGATACATTTCATATCAATTCAGAGATGCTGTAAGAGCATACCAGTTAAATTGCAGTAGGAAATTTACAGAAAAAAAATACCCATCAAGAGGATTCACAACACCGGGGAAGAAATCACCATATGCTAATCTGTTGATCTTGTGAGTAAGCTGTGGGACAAAATCATTATTTTATTAACTTCAGTCCTATGTGAACTTCGTCATGAAATGAAAACTGTTAATATCTCATTTAATCAATAACAAAGATTGTAGCAAACTCAAATCAGAAGGATCTCTTACATTAAAACTGTCCTTCTGAAAGGCTAGCAGATCATGAACATGGACATTTGACTGGTGGAAACTCTTCCCAGGTGCAAAATGAAAATTACCAGCTACCTTATTGACATCCAAGAATCCGTAAATGTTGCAACCTTCACCCTCTTCATCCTTGATCTTTTGTAGAAAACCTTCTCTTTTGCACTGATTTGTTAATATTAAAACCACGAAATATATAGTTCAGAGTCACGGCATGAACTATCAAGACATGCATTAAAACAAATTGGTACTACTTGCAGCTATTTATGTAAATATTTTGGTCAGGAGCTACAAATTTACAGGAAAAATAGAGGGCGTTTAGGTAAGAAAGGTGTGATGGGATGCTTCACTGTTGAAAACTTGAAATACTGACTTTATAATCTACACCAAGTGTAAAAATTTCAATAAGCTGAAATAACTTTACAGAAAGACTAGTAAGCAAGAGATACCAACCTGATCAATCAAATCCGGATTTGATAATGCCCAGCCTTTCTTTCTATATGCTTCACGTACTTCTTCACAGTTGTTACAACAATCATCATCCGACTGAAAAATAGAGCAATATATGATGACATGAAGGCATCAACAAGACCATAAGCATAAAATACGAATGAACAACATAACAACTGAAACACATGACATGAATAGAGAAAATAACATAGGATACTAAATTCAAGAATTATTTGATTACCGCTTCTGCACCAAAACATGAACCACAATAAGTTTCATTGTGTTCAAGTCTTCCACCATGCTTTTGTAGAGGACGATCAATCTGTCAGTTGAAAATGATACAAACAAAAAAATTTATGTCAAACATAAGAGTAAAACCAACTTTACATCTTCCTACAGTTTCTGCAACCAAAAAAGGGCTAGTTTGGCAAACTGTACAAAGATAACAACCCATCAGAGTTGTTTGTAACACAGAGAGTTACTAGATGTCACATGCAAAAGTATGAAAGATGGATTAGTTCAAAAGCTAATCTATTAATGATCTCTTCAGTTTATCTACAGACTAACCTTGGGGGAACCAATGGTATCAGCTCTTGTTTCTATTACATTACCCTGAGCATCAATCCTCTTCTTGATAATGTCATGTCTCTGCAGGAATAAATAAAACATCTTGTCAAGAGCTATATGATCAAAAATGGAACTACATCATAGATGACAAGGAGAAATCTATTGCACTATCTTAAATTAATTTTTAGCTGTCATAAAATTATAAGGTTATGCAGTCAACTAGGGAACCCAGATCAATATGCCAGAGATGGATCCATACTTTATTTCACACTTGGGAAAAAATATCCATTTCGTAAACACATCTTACGTTCGGAGAACAAATACGTATGATGTACATATAGTTCATAGGATCATCATATGATGGCAAACTCCAGGAGAATTAGACGAAATGAAGTTACAACTACTAGAAACATTTTAAAGGACCATGATGCCACACACTTCCAAGGAATGTGTACAGTCTAAGACTTCCTAAAGAACAAATAGTAACAAAATAGACTAGGAATTTAGTGGCTATCACTTTGAGGAACTTACGACATCCAAGTGCTGCTCTCCACTTATATCGATGGCATCAAGACTGACTATAGAACATGCTATTGCTGGGAAAGTCACATCAAACTGCAACATTAGGTTTAATATGGGAGCTGTCAGTGATTTTTCTAAGTTGAATACAACATTTACGAGGGTAAAAATTTGAGTTAAGGTATTCAAAAATATAGCCACAACGGATGAGTATATTACATTAATCCGGAGCCTTTCTGCTCTAGACGTATCAACCTCTAACTTTGTCTCAGTAACTGCATGAAGATATAATCCTGCAAATTTAATGAAAAAGAACAAAGAAAACGGTTAACAATCCCAAGATTGGTAAAAACAAGAGAGTCTATTAATATTATCTAAACATCAAAGATAAAAGTGACAAATATAGCTAAGGACTATGACGAAATTCTAATGCAAGAGTCATCAACTTCTAATATTACATTGACAATTAATTTTAAAATGTCATGACTTAATAATAACAATTTAGCGCTGAATAGCTAATATAAAATTTAACTTTAAGAAAATTGCTGAAATTTAAGGGTTTAAGGTGAAAAAACAAATTGAAGTGCATAAGCATAATTCCAACATTTAACAGCAGGAAAGATAGTTCTCTGCATTGATGAACTCCAGCAGTGTATTCTTCTTAGTATTGCAGAAAAGTTTTATGAGAAAAACTAACTCCAGGTAACACATTGAGGTACCTAAAACTGTATGAATAACATGAAAAAAGGCTCTCCATATGGAAAAACCTACAGCATTATATTTATCTTCATATCAATAAAAGTTATGTGGGAAAATCAACAGATGCATACACACATACAGAAGCTACTAAATTTTACATAAATTGAAAAATCACAAACTAAACCAACACATGCTGGACTGAACCTTGAGAAAGCATGCAATCCGTATCTAGAATATGACCAGAGGAGTAGGAAATGATACCAACTCAACCTCACATGTCTTCTCTAGGTAGATAAAGATGCTAAAACCCTTTTGGCTCCTAGAGGAAATTTATTCATGGCATTCAATCTTCATATTTCATAAACTATACAAAAATACTTAATAACATGATAGTGTGAACGCACTATATACGTTTGACAACTGATGATTCTAAGAGGGTCCAATTGTTGAAAAAGTTTGAATAGTTCTTAAAACTGAAAATAATCACCAATCGACAATGGGAGACTAAAAGTTTGAAGTTTGAAATCCATCACCTACACACACACCTCAGCATTGAATTAGCATCAATATGTGGAGCTATATTTGTAGCAAATCAGAGCTAATCTTACATCCATACTTACTATAATAAAGTCCATGCAGCATGCATCCATATTCAAAGTTCAGCATAGATATAAGAAATAGGTATACTTGGAAGGATTGCATGGAAAAAGTGAAACCTTTCTTGTTTGGGCTTAGTTAAATACACACACCTCACTCAGCTTCAGAATGGTAAAGATCTACTAAACTAAAACCTCATCTAGATAAAGAGGGAGATTACTATTCCCCTATTACCAATCCTGCATATACGAAGTGATAACTAATAAATTCGTACTTTTTCATACTGGTCCACAACTCCCAACCCCCGAGCACAACATAAATACTACAGCACAGGCATGGGAAAAGCGCACTAGCAATTTTTTTCACCGGCATTTCGTTTGCCCACTCACAAAAGTAACTCGGGAAGCACAACCAACTTCCCACAAAGTTTCTAACCAACTCAATCTCGTATACTCCAAAATATCTAATACTTGAAATCCAACTTTTCTCATACCCAACACACAACACAATCACCATTAAAACCCTGCCAGAATCTTGCCAAGAGCACAACTGCACACATAAGAAAACATAAACACTCCCTCAATCATCACATCAAACCAATACCTCAAATCAAAAAACAAAATTCACCAAAACTTATCGAACAGCAGCTGGAATCGCAAGCACAAAAAAACAGATAAAAATCTAGACGGACAGATACAAAATCACGGGCTTAGGTGCACATACTGAGCTCAGAAATGAAGAGGAGGAGCATAACGATGGACGAAGCTAGGGTTATAAATCCGCCGGAGAGCGTTCTGCTGTAGAAATCTTCATTGATCTTAGGGTACGCATCCAAACTCCGAATTTTCCCAATCAGGCTCTCCATCATCCAACAATCACGAAATTATCGAGAAAAAACAAAACCTACACTAAGAAAACACTGAAACGAAATGGATCAAACTCCGTATATGATCGGAAAACAGCTGGTAGCCGTCTCCGACGAGGCGTTTTAAGTTTTGAACTGGATTTTATTCTGGAATTCGCCCGTGTTGTTGAATCTGGAAATGAATTTCTCCAGATATTTTATTTTGTACAGAGAAATGGGAGAAATTGGGTGAGGCGAAATTGGGAAGACGACAAGGAAGTAAAAGAGTCGCCGGAGAAGAGCGTCAGCGTTGTTTCTTAGGCAGTATCTACGCTTTCTCGCTCTACGTTTCTCTCTCTAAATTTGGTTACTATTTTTTTTGGTTTTCTTATACTAATGGGCCTTCATTAATATTTAATATATGGGCCTTAATTGGCCCAAATTCGTTTAAGGTATTGGGCTAATCTGCAATTTCACCCAAATGTTGAGAAATAAAATTATATACAAAAAAATAAAATTATTAGATAAATTATTAGATAATATATATATATATACAAAAAACTAAAATTATCCATTATATAGGGAAGAGAAAGATAGAAAAAATAGCAATATTTAGATTATAATGGGCTTTTTATAGGCTAATAATCTAGTGGGCTAATTAATATAGAAAATGTAAAATTTTTGAACTTTGATTTATGGGCAATATTTATGACAAATTCACTGATGGGCTAGGCCTAGTTAACATTACTAACATTATAGCTACATAATAATTATACAACTGATGAGAATTATTAAATTACTTTTGAAGCCTCCAATATCATAATTTTTTATACTTTGAATTCATAAATCATTTTACACAAATGAATAAATTAGTTTTGCATACAATTTATTTTGGTTGCATTTAGAGTCACCCCATTGTTAATTATTTACTAAAGTTGGTTGATCAAAATATTTCTTCATTCCAAATGCATCTAAAAAGTTCTTAACTATCTTGCCTTTTTATATGATTATTTTTCAAACTTCCAAGCTTGCACTTATGTCTTGATTGTATACTCCAAAGATTAATGTTAATTTGAAGAGAGAGAGAGAGAGAGAGAGAGAGAGAGAGAGAGAGAGAGAGAGAATAGTGCTCCAAAAACAAAGGCATCATATTTTTCTCAATTTTCATTTTCAAATGAACTCTCAATCCAAGTATTAACTCCAAACCCTAAAAGAATCGAGCTTTGCAACACACCTAATCCACAACTACCAAAAATATATTATGTTTTACAGATTGTAAAAAAAAATAAAAAATAAAATAAAAAAAATATGCCAAGATTCCAACATCTCAGCTCTCTGCTCCCTCCAACAACATCACTTTTTATTTCACATGGAAATCGAACTGTCCAACGTGAACTAATCAGAAGCCACAAATCATCGATGCAAATTAATTATTTTTTTATAATATTTAAAAATCCATTTAATTGCAAAAAAAGAATTTGGGGCTCGAGCATCGAGGTGGGGACCAAATTATAAATTCGACACGTCCATTAAGTTGAGTACAAATTATGTGTAACATCGCCGCCTCGAATAAGTTTTTAATAATGAGAAATAATAAATAAAAGCCTAAATCCAAGTGTTTCACATTATTGTCGCATGTGTATGCTTTTTAATGCAAGAGTGCTTTTACCTTAGGTAGTTACTAATTATATATTGTTTTTCGAGATCTTTTGAGATTAGGACATAAATTATTTCCATGTAAGGAATCGAGAAAACCCCCTATTTTAATATGTATGTTAGTTGTTATAGGAGATCTAAATGGGATTATTTATTATGAGTGAAAGTTGCTTGATAGTGCAGTACT
>JAYDZE010575335.1:0-11548 GCA_034509125.1 Monilaria moniliformis
GAATTGTCATTTTACATCTTATCTATTATACAATCTAATCTACCAAACAACACATTTATTTTTATCCTGATTTTTATCTTATCAACCAAACAACAACATTAAATCTTTATCTTGTCTCAACAGTAAAATTTTATCTTAAAGTCCATCTTACCTTATCTATCTCGCCTTATCTTATCTAGGCTACCAAACGGGCCCTAATTATATTTCTAATGCAAACTTCTGCTTCTTTGTGAATTTGTGCAGTGTTTTGATTTGTGATTCGGTCAAGTCTAATGATCTCTAACTAGGGTTGAGCAAAATTGAACAATCCAGCATTTTGGTTAGGGTTTGGGGTACTTAGGTTTTGATTCGGTTGATAATTAGGATGAAAGTGCAATTTTTTATCTTATTTTAATAATGTATTTTTAAGAATTCTCAAGTTCGGGTACACACGAAAATAATAGCTGCTACAAAGCCCAGAACCAAAAAATTGAGCACACGAAGCCCATATGTGTCCAAATGAATGCAAAATGAAAAAAACTTCGAACTGAAAAATATTATTATCCAGATAAACCCTAATCTCAATTTCTGGAATCGAGTCCATGATTCTCCCAAGTTGGCTGCAAAATCTGTAAGTCGATTGAACAGTCTGTATTCCGAATTATAACTTATCATTTTCATTGTGGAACTCAGCCGAATTCTTCATTTTGACCATTTTGCGTCCCCAATTCCACGCATTCAATGCTATTCCGAAGGATCTGCTACTCCATTTCCAAATCCTATCACAACCCATTTTCCCTCTCCCCAATACTGACAAACCCTTCTGGCAATCTTAACTCTTATTCAATATATTCGCCCAATTTGAAAACCCTAAGATTAGCGTCGCGAAGAACAATTTCCGCAACTCCGAACAGTCTTGTTTCAGAAAGCTCCACGAATTCACGCATGGATGACTCCAGGAGAGCCCCAGTCGTCCCCATTCCGCACCCTGATTGTGCCGGCCGGGCCGAAGTTTTCCGGGCCCTCGAAGCCTCTTTGGGGTCATCATTCAGCTCCGAACCCATAATCCCGGAACCTAACCCTCTGATAATCGTGATCACTGGTCCTAGTGGTGTAGGAAAAGATGCTGTGATTAAAAGGTTGAGGGAAGTTAGGGAGGATTTGCATTTTGTGGTCACGGCAACTAGCCGGCCGAAAAGGGAGGGAGAAGTTGATGGTAAGGATTACTATTTTATGAGTAAAGAGGAGTTTCTGTCGATGATTGAAAAAAATGAGCTGTTGGAGTATGCAATGGTGTATGGTGATTATAAGGGTGTTCCGAAGCAGCAGATTAGGGATTATATGGAGAAAGGGTGTGATGTCTTGTTGAGGGTGGATATACAGGGCGCAGCTTATTTGAGGAGGATCTTGAGAGATAATGCTGTTTTCGTGTTTTTGGTGGCCGAGAGTGAGGAGGCGCTGGTGAAGAGACTGATTGGTAGGAAGACTGAGACGGTGGAGGCTTTGCTGATGAGAGTTGCATCGGCCAAGGAGGAGCTGAAGCATCTGAAGGAGTTTGATTATGTGGTTGTGAATAAGGAGGGTGAGCTGGAGGGTTCTGTTAAGTTGATGGAATCCATCATTGATGCTGAGAAGGCGAAGGTGCAGCAGCGTAGAGCAGTGGTTTAGATATGGACTTTTGGCGATTAGGTAGGTATTGTGTTCCTGCTTTGAACTTACTGGAGATAGTTATGGTGTTAATGTATATATATGTTTAACTTTATTGGTTATTGATATATTATTCTACTTAGTGAGATTTTTGCTTGTGAAACTATTGATTTATCATTTCATTGTTGTGAATAATGTTTGGACTTTGGATCACATTTTAGTATCACCATTTCAAATCAAAGATCTTATTCCTGACTGGGATCATAGCTGCCAATATAGGTTTATTTAGTTGTCATCAGGAAATAACTTGGTGAATGTTTCTTAGGATGATGGAGATTCTTTGTATTTATCTTTCAATGAAAGTAGTGTTGGAAAAATTATGTTAGTGTTATGAAGTCATTGGCGGCAAATTCGTACAATGCTCCACGATTTTGGTTAGAAAGGCCTATAATATTTTGATTTTGGACCAAAGACTATGATTTTTGTAATATAAGAGGGCTAGTGAGAGAGTGAGTGATTGATGCCACAGAAAGTAAGGTTTTGAGTCTATGAAAAATTGATAACTATGTGAATGTAAGTTAGAATTTAGAAATATGGCCTCATCTACATTGTAATGTGAATCTTGCAATGCCTTCTAGAGCTGATTTTAATTCTTTAATGTTGTTTCTTGAAGGCAATCTAGGTGTACCAGTTCTGATAAAATAAAGGACAATTTTGCAGTTCACATCATGGAAATGCACGGTTTCGAAAGGGAACTTATTCGAGCATAGGAAAGGGGAAACAAAACAAGCAGATGAATCACTACCAAGCTCATCATAACATGTACTGTAAGCTTTCTGATGCCATAGATTACAGTTCTTCAAGAATAAAATAGTTCTTGATTTCGTCTTCCTTTAGTATAGTTGAAATTGTGCAACAAGTCTGACTTTGAAAAGGATCGTCAAAACAAGAAAACTTTGAGTAAATTTGATTTGGTAGGCTAGCCTCATACTGCAGCAGTTAGTTACTTTGTTATGAAATTGCATGTTTTTGAGTTGGCTGATGTTTGGCCACTGGAAGTCATCTCGAAACTGCTGACAAAAGGAAAGTGGATAGATTCTTGAAATTGATTTTGTTTATGTTTATCCAATAGAAAAATGTATCAAAAATACTTTTACAATGTGTTGCAATAGGTCGTTGTACTATTTTTGTGTTTTTGTAAGTAGAGGTTTCGATTTAGTGGATGGTGTGAATCTTTAATATTGTCGATGCAAGAGTACTTAACGAAACAAAAATTTAAATATTCAAGAATTTAAAATATAGTTAAATTTTGAATCATATTTCATTGAAAAACTTATATATATAAGACGACAAAGAATTGCCTTTCGTTTATCATAAAATTTCCTGTAACATGAATCAGGTTAGCCACACTTCTTTGCAGATATGCTCTCGTAATTAAATTTACATTTTCTTTGTGGAGAGAATTCACAAGGGATGAAATTTAGACGAGATCAAGTTGGTCAAATTTTATTTTTTCTAATGCTTGATAATTATTTGCATCCTTAGTGGTTTCAAGACTTGGAAGTGTCGCAATAAATTAAATCATTACTTTTTTTGAAAGATGAATTCATTTTTTAATGATCTTTATCTGATACATGGTAATATCGACATCATCTAATAACTTGCATATTCCATAAATCGATACGGACAAGCAATAAATTTACATAAATTGTATATATATATAATGTTCCTAAAATTTGAATCGTAAATTAGTTTTATTATTAATTATATTATTTTCTTACTAAATTATCCCTATTATATTTTTGGTAAATATCATTAGAAAAGTTGTAAATGAACTTTTCCATTTACGCAATCTATGAATTATGGATATACAAATTCTTATAGCAAATCTTCATTCATTAACAAAATATTTTTCTTTTTTGTTGGCAATTATTTTGGAATTATGGTTTCGATTTTTTTTTTTTAGTAAAAAATCTTTGATCCTACTTCTTCGTCCCCGAGCAACAAAACAAGGAAACTAGAGCTGTATTTGAATGGGGAGGGTTTTAAATGATTTTAGTTAGGTTTATTTGAATAATCCATTTTCCATTAAATGATAATGTGCATCTTACATTATCTTGAGTTTTATTTAGCAAGCCAAATTATGAATTCCTGATACATAATCGTTGTGAATGACAACCTTAAAAATTTATATAAAAAAATAAATGTCACAGCGTCATTTTCTTGTACTCAAAGAAATGAGGAGGCAAAGACCCATATCTAAAGCAGCCTTTAGCTTGACACAAAAAGACTTGTGTTATTCAATCGTAGAAGTCATGGCCAACTAATGTACCCAAAAACTACAAAATTATTATTAGGGCTATTGATCGCTAAAATTACGTTGAATTTTTTGTATCTCTCACGAATTTAAAAAAGGTAAAGAAAAGCCATGAATTTTAATTTTGTAGCGAATTTCCCATAATTTAGGATTCCTCCCAAATCAAAATTGACGTGGCATGTTGGCATGTCGTAATATGAGGTGGCAAGTTGGAATATAAGTGGTAAGTCGGAAATCTGATGTGACAAAATTAAAGCTGAAGTGGCAAACCAATGTATCAAGACGATGTCGTTTTGAATATTAGATTTTTTTAATAAAAAAGTTAAAATCCCTCACAAACATCACATCGAACACCTTGTGCGCATTGCTTAAGATCCTTCCTTCTTCTTCTTCCCCCCTCACACACACCGCATCCCTTTCCTTCCAGAGTCCGGTGTGCCTCACCGGCAGCCACCGCCACGATCTCCTGACCATCCTATATTTTTGATACATTGATTTGCCACTTCAGTTTTAATTTTGCCACGTCAGTTTTGATTTGATCGGAATTCTAACACGTGAAATTTGGTATAAAGTTTATGATTTTTTTGACCACTTTTTAAATTCGTGAAAAATACAATAATTCAGCCATAGTTAATGATTTTAATTAGCAATAACAATTAGTAATATTACTTAACCATACAATGTATTCACAAATCAAAGAATTAGTCCACAATTGAATATAATAATAAATAAACTATACAGCCTAATCCATGATTAAGATATAATAATATAGTTTCAAGTTGTCATGGCTTAGAAGTACAAAATAGAGGAATTTGAAAAACATTCTCGTAATCTTTAACTAACGTTCACCCAAAATCAGTTGACTTATTCTAGCACAACTTTCAGAAAATGACAACTTGTATTTGTGTGAATTTGAACGTTTACTTAGAAAACCAAAAATAAAATGTTCAAATTACTGCTTAAGCCAATAATAACTTGAAGAGACACATTTATTTAGTCACAGAATTTGGCAACAGTGCTACACCATAAGCAATTATTATTTCATGATCGTCTATATCTTTGGGCATTGGTTTTTCAAACATTGCAATACATTACAAACATTGATTTTGTTTCAAACTTGGTAACGAAGCAGCAGTAACACAAAAGCGGTTTTAAATGGAGAGAGATTGGTTAATAAAATTAGCAAGATTGAAATGACAAGTTGCATATATAGAGTATCCCTTATTACAAGAGAGATGCATGAAGATAATCTTGGGACAGTGATCAATTATTTTTTGAACATGACTTGCAACCTGCATGTCTAAAAAATGAAAATGACAATGAAATGAAAGCATGCTTAACAGTTTTCTTTCCTGATTTATTCCGAAAACGTGCACTCTAAGCTCGATCACATTTCTCCCCATCCCGATTATCTATATATAAACACAGAATTCAACCAAAAACACAAGATAAACATTCATATCAACTTGAAATTCTTGATTCAAAAGATTTTCATCTTCTCAAAGTAAAACAGACAAATGAATCACAAAGACAGCGTCCATCTCCAGATATTCGAGCTCAACAGCGCAAACACAAGCAGCTTCAGCGCCACCCCAACCATCTTCCACCCCCAAACCAGCACCAGCACCAGCAGCGCCGCCGCTGCCTCCTCCCCTTCCTCAGTTCGGGCGCCGGAGAAGCAGCTGACCCTCTTCGCCCTCCGCCTGGCCGTGATGGAAAAAACTGCCTCGGGCATCGGCACACTCGGTTTCATCTGGGCCACCGTTGTCCTCCTAGGCGGCTTCGCCATCACCCTGGACAAGACCGACTTCTGGTTCATCACCATCATCCTCCTCATCGAGGGCACCCGCATCTTCAGCCGCAGCCACGAGCTCGAGCTCCAGCACCAAGCCACCTGGTCCATCACCGAAGCCGGGATTTCCAGCTTCCGAGCCATCAAAAACGCTTGCAGATCATCAAGGGAGCTCACCGATTGGGGCGAGAAACGGCCCCCGACGCGGACGCGGACGTGGACGAGCTCCGAGGTTCCGTTGCTCTCCTACGGGAAATGGATGTTCATATCAAGAAATGTCAGCAGAGTCCTCCACTGGCTGCAACTCGCTTCCGCTGTATCCTGCGTAGTTCTGTCGATGATCAAGCTCGTCCACCGCGATTTCGGGGACATGGAGAAAGATAAATCCGATAAGAGGAATCGGGAATCGGCGCTGATCATATTCTACTCTTTAGCCCTGGCTGAAGCTCTGCTGTTTCTGCTCGAGAAGGCCTATTGGGAGTGGAAGCTCAGCTTCGATTCTTTGTTAGAAATTGTTAATAAAGAGTGTGAGTTGGGAGACTCAGGTTTGATTTCGATTCGGAGGTTTTTTTATGATGCATATTCGAAATGTGTGAATGGGAGTGTTTTCGATGGATTGAAGATGGACATGGTTTCCTTCGCCATGGAGCTTTTGAACTCCAACTCCCCCGATGAGCAGCTCATAGGGGCCAGGATCTTGAGGAGATTCGCGATTAGCTCGCGATTCTCCCAAGATACACTGCAGAAGATCGGGATCAATCTGCCTGTGATGGAGAGGCTGGTGGAGATGTTAAACTGGAAGGATCAAGAAGAGGAAGAGATCAGATACTCTGCCGCGGAGATCTTGTCCAAGCTAGCTAGCAAGAAGCACAATTCTCTGCGCATTGCTGGGGTTGCAGGGGCGCTTGAGTCTATCTCTTGCTTGCTGCATCTCAGCCGCGGGCATGGTAGCGTGAGCGATCAGATATCCGAGAAGAGAGCTCAGGGCCACGGTCCATGGTCGTTCAACAACATAGGACTTGAGATCTTGAAGAAGCTGGCTCGTGATCACGACATTTGTGGCAAGATCGGTAACACCAAGGGGCTGCTGCCGAAGATCATAGACTTGGCCCACGCGGACGAGAGGCTGCTGAGGGGGCCTTCGTCAGAGATTGTGACTGTGAAGCGGTCCCTGCAGGTGCTGAAGATGCTGGCGAGCACAGCCGGGGCGGCGGGGAGGCAGCTGAGGAGGGAGATTTCGGAGATCGTTTTGACGATTGGTTACATCAGAGATGTGTTGAGGTACGGAGATAGGCATCCTGAGCTGCAGATTTTGGGGATTGAGATACTGACTAGTTTGGCGATTGAGGAGGATGCCACAGAGAGGATTGGGGGCACCGGAGGAGTTGTGAAGGAGCTGTTTAGGATCTTTTTTAATGATGGCATACCGGAGGAGCAGCAGCATGTTCGTGCTGCTGCGGGCGAGGCTGTGGCGATGCTGGCGTTGGAGAGTGAGAACACGTGCAAAGGTATACTGAAGCTGGGGCTCAACCAGCGGCTGATCAGGGCACTCGAGGCGCCTCTGCTTCGGGTTAATGCAGCCAGGATTCTCAGGAATCTGTGTGCTTACAGTGGGAAGGACTGCTTTGACCAGCTCAAGGGCCTCACTGCTGCTGCACCAACTGTGAGTATAGCAATTTAAATCCTCAATTTTGTATCTTCTTGCAAATTACATTTGACATCTTGTTGGCAGATTCTTGAAGCCATCATGAGAGAGGAGGGGAAGCTGCAGGAAGTGATGATCGGAGCAGCATCATGCATGTTCAAGTTCATGGATCATCAAGAATCAAGAAGCATGTTCGAGACGGTTGGGATTAGAGAGTTGGACCTCCCAAATCGGCTCTTCTTGATCCTGAACAAGTATCAGCAGCCATGCATTAAGGTTCCGAGCATGAGAAGGTACACCATAGAGCTGGCCATCTGGATGATGAGAGAGGAGAGAGAGAATGTGAGGGCTTTCCAAAGTCTGGGAATGACGAGGGAGCTCGAGTCCGTGATGGAGACGACTTCGGAGCTCGAGAGCTTCAACATTTTCTCTGGAACAGTTGGACTCTACAGGCATAAAGTGACGATGCATGCACTTGTAGAAGCAGCAATGAAGCTGTTGGAGGGATGATTGTCAGCAATGAAGCTGTTGGAGGGATGATTGTCAAGAGACAAAAATTGAAGAGCATTATTTCATTCTTGGTATATATATTTATTTATTCTATCTATCATGAAACTGAAATACAACTTCTTAATTAATAAAATTTGTATTATGACAGCAACATGAATTTGGATTCACACGAGTGTTGTCTTATGGGACGTGAACTGTGACCAGATGTATTCGACCATGATCAAATTCAAACTTGACTTATTTATCTATCCAACGCTCTGGGACTCACTAGATTGTTCCGAGTTTAAATATTTATCATTATATAATAAAAATAATAAAAAAATCTTTATATCTTAACAGATAAAGCTAATTAGAAGGTTAATATGCTTTGCACAATTAAAGTACAAAAATATAATCTCTATTACAAGCTACCAAATTGAATAGTGCAGAACCCCCTAACACATTTATATTTACGAAACAAGCTCTTATTGATTCAAGATTCCAAATAGCTCACGAGTAGCTCTGACGTAATAGAAGACCAACAATCAAAACGAACTTGAACAACATCATCAATCATGAAATTCAGCCAAAATGAGTCACCATATGTGCAACAATAATTTCAAGATCAATTAGAAGTCAACAAATTTGCATCACCTGTACAAAGACTTAAAAAGAATATTCAACCATTAGCTACAACAAATGATACCATCTTTATCATCACATTTCAAAGTGGTAACGATTTCAGACACTTCATCATATGCAATCTTTCCATCACACAAACAACCCTAAATCATCTGTTTCTGAAGATATCCCAGCGACGCAACAAACCATCTATGATATTCGTTGTCGGGTTTTTCTCAATTTCTACGGTGACTTTCGTCCGGTCAGCCATGTCGACGTCGGATGGCCTACGATTATCCGACGGTGCATCAATCTGAGACATGGTCGGCCAGCTTGTTTCTCCTTGCTTGGGACATGGGGCACCCACATTGCTCGTCAGGGTCTTTACTGTAGATGTGTCAGCCTTCGACGTGTCACTAGGAGAGCAAGTTTTAGAAGCTTCCGCTTCGGAAGATGGTGGGCTTTGAGGAGAAGTCTCCGGTGGTAAGATTGCGCCTTCTGCTTCGTCTTTTGGTGCAGGTGCTGGTTTAGGGAGAGAACTGTCGCCAACGCCCAATGATGGTTCCTTCGAGTCCTTCAACGACTCAAATATGGCCACCATCAACATCTAGCAGTTTGAGCAAAATCAGCAACGAACCTTTTTAACATGTTAATAAAGGAGAACTCAAATGTAAGGATATTGCTTGCATTTACCCTTTCTTCTTCTTCAACATTGCTCGGAAATTCTGCCAACATATCAAGAGAGTACTCGACATATTCGTCATCGTCTACTGATCCAGGCCCAAGCGAGCCATGAGGACTACCTCTCGGGAATTCAAGGCTTATCATGTTAGAAGTCGACGGCTGAGCATCAGAGCTCCGACTCTCCACCTGCAGAAGAAATGTGATCCGCATGATTCAGGTTGTACAGCAGAACACTGCATTTCTGCCGCAGTTAGTTCATTAGGTCATGCTATACTAGTCAAGGGTAAATTAATGTATGAAAAATTACAGCGTGATACCCATACTATCTTTTTCCTTTTTTCAAATCCACAAATTTTTCAAAAAAAAAAAAAAAACAAATGAAAAATTCAAAAAGAATTTTTTCTGAGTTGGATCCCAGCGGCCCAAAAACAAGTAGGGTAAATCAGGAAGAGAGAGAGAGAGAGAGAGAGAATGGATATTGCGTTGTAACTATTCATACTTTGGGCTAATATCAGTTGAAACGGGGAACAATTAGGTTTAAAATGGTATTTCCCTGGTTCAGCAGGGGTGGCATTAAAGATGGACAATTTGCTTTTTCCGCAACTTGCAGTAATCCTTAGCTGCCTCCTTTTCATAATGGGGAGAGCTCGTTTTTGAGTCCCCTTCCCTCCTGGGAGGAGGTGGCTTATATGGATGAATACTTCTCTATAGAAGTTCCATGTCATGACTCGGAAATGGAATACAAAGTTCAAACTATATTGTTACTTCCTTCAGCATTCAATTAGATAGAGCACAATCAGCAGATACATGTAAGAAAACTTCATAGAAAGCAAGCTCTGGTTTTCAGAGAGGTACCTCGGAATCAGGTTGATTATCTTTGGACGAGATATCTGCTGGAACCTGGAATATAGCAACATACCAATCAGCCATCGCTATCTAGTTAACCTAAAATAGACTGCAAACACATGGATATTTTAGCGATCAACTCATGAGATGGTTTTCTTCCTTGCTCGAGACTGAATTTGATAGTGAAAGCTCTTTCAGTAGAGTAATGAAAGGTAGGTTATAGTTTGTCGACGGAATCTTCTGACACCTCAGAAACTGTAACTTACCACAGTCGCACTCATAGGCCTCCTGGAGCGAAGTTGCCTGATGGCATCCTCAGTGCTAGTAGCTGGTGGACCTGAATTAGACGAAACATGAACCAGTGCACATCTGCTCGAAAAATGAGTCTATAATCGAAAAGCATCAACATGATACGTACCAGAAGGCAAACACAATAATTCATCTGAAAGCTCCACATCCTGGACTGTGCTCCATCTACCCTGAAGGTTTTGAAATTAACAAAAAAAAAGGATATATTGACATCAACTCCAGTTTAGTCAAAATGAAAGGAGAAGAAAGTTAGAAGAAAAAGCAAGCAATTTACCCTGGTGAAATAGTCGTTACTCAAGTCGAAGTATCTACTTCCTCCTTCGTCCTCGGGTGGTTGTAATACATTGTTGAAAAAAATACTTATAGAATCAAAATAAAACTGAGGGCGGGGAGAGTTGTGATCCCCCTCGAACTTTATAATATTCTTGTCCCCCTGTGGATCAATTTTTTTTTTGTAAATATAGAAAACAACCAAATCAACAACCTTATGTGGCTTAACATTTATTATTAAGAAAACATGAAAGTAGGCCAATATTTTCTAGAGTGAGTGATTTTTTCCAAAATTAAAAGGTCAAACTGAAGTTTAAGACATGCCAACTAATGGCCAACTACATATTCGAGAAGGTTAGACTAGTGCAACGTACAATGCATGACACAATTGTAAAGCATGCTCAATTGCAATGGCAAACCTCATAAGAAGACCAGAAGGACAATGTACAACAACATTGAGCATGATATCCATCAGCTAAACTATGTATGAACCAAAACTTAGAAAAAGAAAAAGATTTTCACAAGGTGGATTATTACCACATAAGCATCGAAAACACGATCAGAGTGATGGGGTTGTATGAAATCATCTTCAATGGCATGGCCAAACAGAACTGGGACAAAGCAAGATTTTGCAACCTGAAGATGAGATAAGAATTCCAGTTGGTTAAGTCTAGAAAATAAATGGTAAATTGTTAGAACATCAGGTAATGGTGTTGAGTTTTCTATTTCCAACACAGCCTCCTGTTGGCACTGTTACTGAAACAATTCTTCTAAAGAACAGTTTGAAGAGGTCAAGGAAGATACTATATTTAACTAAAACAACGCACTTGATTAGAAAAATGGAATTACAATGACGTAAGAAATTAGCAATTTGAAATGAATGTTCAGATAAGATACCTTAATTGTGTTCAGCTCCATAATGTCAAATTTTGCCTTCCTCTGGATAGCT
>JAYDZE010575346.1:0-11548 GCA_034509125.1 Monilaria moniliformis
AAGCTAGATTTGAAACCACTGCCACCAAATCTTAAGTATGTCTACTTAGGAGATGAGGAGACACTTCCAGTGATCATCAGTAGTGGGTTGAAGCATGAGCAAGAGGTTGAATTGGTGCAAGTCTTGAAAAAGCACAAAAAGGCCATAAGATGGACGTTGGGCGAAATCGTTGGAATTAGCCCCGATCTTTGTATGCATTATATTCATTTGGAGCCAGAGGCAAAGCCACACAGAGATCCTCAAAGAAAGCTGAATCTGAACATGAGAGAGGCTATACTTAAGGAGATATCAAACCAATTTCCAATTTCGGACAGCAACTCAAATCAATTGGGGCGATGGAAATTCAAAGACGTTCTATACCTCCATCTCCAGTCGTGCTTGACAACTACCACTTTCCAGCTGGCCAGTTGGAAGACCCATCATAAATTACTAAAGAAGCTGCCCAGCCCAATGCCCCTACCTTCCAGCAGATGCCCATGAATCCTTCCTCTACTCCTTTTATTGTCAATGGGAACAGGCTTAAGCCTATCTCAGGCGCCTGCGCCCCCATCACGTGCCGCACCCCCAGCTCAGGAAGAATCCACAGAGCCTGACCAATCTGTGCCACCAGAGCAGGCTGCCCAGCCTGCACCTACTGAAACTGTCCATCATGCTATCCTGAAACAGCAGAACCCGTTGTACCTGCCGAAGCTATTCAGCCACATGTCTCCAGCTCAGCCTCAGCAGATGCTCTCACCATTCCAGAAGAAATCCCAGACTACTCCCCCGGAAGCTGCCTAGCCAGAACCTGTTGTTGCTGCCAAGGAACAGCCTGCCACCACCCAACTTCCTCTGCCGAAGCTGCACTTGCACCAGTTCCAGAATCTTCCCAAGCTGCTTCTCGCCGCCGTAGGCGCGCCCGATGACCTCCTTTTCCTTCTCACTTTTGTTTTTCTTTTCTTTTTGGTTTTGTGTGTCTTGTTTGTGTTTTTGTTTGTCACTCATTGCATTGGACTTGGCTTGCTTGAGGGCAAGCAAGGTTCAAGTGTGAGGAGGTTTTGTGTTTTTGTGTTTGTTTGCTTGTTTGTGTCTTTGAGTCTGTGTTTGTTTTAGCAACAAATCAAGCATGTTCCATTTGTTACCTACCTGACTCTACACTTTCAGAGATGAGTAACTCATGTTTTAGTTTGATGAATTTTGTTCTTGACTGCATGATTCTATTTAGATGATATAAGTATGATGGGACATTGAATTTGATGTTGGATTGCTGCCACTATATGTGAGATTTGAGCTTTATTGAAGAATACTCTCTATTTCATTTCTAAGTGAATTTGCTTGCATTTATCTACATATGGTATGGTCATAAGTGATAAACGAGACGACAATTAGGACAACCAATTTGTGCCTTAATTTTTTCAAACTCCTGACCAAATTGTTGCCTTTAGTAGCCAAATTGAAGCCTTAAACCTATTCCTTGATCTAGTCAGAAAATTCTTAACTCAAACTTCAATTTTTGGCTTTACTTTTTTGCCACATCATGCGTATTTCGTTGCACTTGTTAGAATCACTCATGAACATATATCTATGGTGTAGATGAACATGCACTGTTCTTAAATTATAAAAAGGGTGGTATACCAGGAAAAAAAAAAGACAAAGAATAAAAAAGAGTGAAATCTGATACATTATGTACAGAAAAAGAAAATAATGAATGAAAAGAGTTGAAAAGAAAGAGAAGCAATTGTGTGAGAGATAGAAAAGAAAGGGAATAGAAAGAAAGGGATGTTTGGGTACCCATTGCAGAAAAATGTAGTGCATTTGTTCATATTTCTTGAAACACATTGTACTAGCATGTTTGTTTTTGGTAAGTGCAACATCTCTTTTGCAAATGCATGATTTGATTTTCATTTCTTAAAGCTTAGGACCTATAGGATCTCACATATCTCCTATGTACCAAAGCCCTGTTATATCCAAAAACTGAAATCCCTCGTGAGTTGCAATATTTGAGCACATCTTATTGAGATTATTTGCTTATCTATTGTTGAGTGAAAATTCCTACATGAGAGTTTATAAGTGAGTGAACCTGAACAATCCAACTCAAGTTTGATGATCTTGACTTATAGATAATTAGAATCATGTATTGAGATTGAATGAGTTGAGCTTGGTATGGGTTACGGGATCTTAAGATTGTGGACGAGTTTGTAGCAGATAACCCTATGGTTGCTTGATTTGTTGCTTGTTTGTTTTTCTTTTTGTCTTTGTGAGTCTCTTGTCCTTAGTTGTGTATGTGAAAAGTGTGAGTCTCTGGCAGCTTTGTTTATACCAACCACACGACATGCTTAAATTGAGCTTAAATTGAACATATATCAACACTAATTAGGTGATATTGGGCAGGAAACGGAAATAAATGGGAATAAGGACAAAAGTGCTAAGAATTGAAGGAAGTGGCTAAGGAATGCATAAAGGAGAGTAGAGTGGACGTTCATGCTGGGCAGCTTGCTGTGCTGAAACAGAACAGTGTGTACAAAAAGTGGTCCCAGACATATCTTTGTGAAGTGCTGCCACCAGCAGCGTGGAGGGGCAATGGGATAGGGCGAAGAAGAAGAACTAGCCTA
Organism: Monilaria moniliformis; assembly: GCA_034509125.1. Lineage (NCBI taxonomy): Eukaryota > Viridiplantae > Streptophyta > Magnoliopsida > Caryophyllales > Aizoaceae > Monilaria > Monilaria moniliformis. Next base: position 2,592 of record JAYDZE010575346.1, read on the forward strand.
CATCTTTAATGTTTTGATTTAAGAGCTTGCTACTGTTACATTGCATTATTTTAGTTGTTGAAACTCTTGCCATTTCTTGTTTTCAGGCTTGTAGTTGTTGCGTACTAATTAGTTTGGTTGGATTGGATCTTGTTTCTTACGTCTTTAGCTAAGAACTCTGGCAGTTTAATTTGGTTTTTGAATGGTTTTTAGTAGCTTAGTAAAAATCTTCTTCGATTTCTCTTAAACGTTGGTTAATGTTTGTGTTCGATTAGTTTAGCCTTCTTCTTTGTTGTTTACTTGCATGGATCTATTTTATCCTTAAGTAGATCTCTTACTAATTTCGTAGTTGCATGCCTAGGTTTTAAAATCTCATCTCAAATTGAATGCAGGTTATGGTTTAATGTGTAGGTGTAGCTAGTTGTTTTTTTTTTTAGTTATGTCTCTCTCTTCCATTGGTTTAACCAACGTGAGTTGGGTTTGGTGCACCTATTTGGCTGTTATTTCCCTGCAAAAGTGTTGTCCAGATTTCCTAGTATAGACCCTGAAACATCAAGATCAGTTTTTAAAGCAAGATTTTTTATTTACTAGAATAGTAAGTTGACTTTGTACTTTTCTTTGTTTTTAATTTGGAGTTGTTGTTTGTTGCTTTATGTTGTTGTTTCAAGTCACAAAATATGATTTTCCTTTGCATTTGTCTGGTTCAAAAACAAAGGGGAACAAGATAAAAAGAAAATACATTTTGTTTTGAGATTTCCGAAAATGAGTCCAGTTTTAGCTACGTGTTTTTCACCTTTAAGCTGTCCAGTTTAGTTTCTGCTTTTCAACCTACCCAGTTTGTCTCTGTGATTATGATTGCTAATTTTTGCTTGTTTAGTTTGTTTAGTTTCGGGTGTTAGAATTGTTTCTCACGCTTTTAGTTAGTTTATTTTCTGTATTTCCCTTTTATCCAATGACTTTAGGCGTGGCGGCATCGCCAAACCCTTCTTAGGCATAGAAATACATAACGAAATTGCCGTTCCTCGTTGGATCGACCCTGCTCTTGCCCTATACTAATTTAATAGTATAGTGGAACGTGGGAGACATATAAATTATCTTGATAGGCTGAGTTTGCTTGTGTTTAATCCCAACGTCAATTTACATAGCAAATATTTAAGCTCCTATCAAACCATTTGATAGGAGCTTAAATTTTTGCTATGTAAATTGTCGTTGGGATTAAACACAAGCAAACTCAGCCTATCAAGATAATCTATATGTCTCCCGCTCTTGCCCTATACTACATAACTTTTTTACCCGAGCAGTATAACATTTTTACTTGAGCATCATAATAGATATCATAGGAGCAGTATAATATATTTACTCGAGCAGCATATCATATAATGCTCGAGCAGTATATATTGCAAACTAGAGCACTATAACATGTTTACCCAAGCAATATATATTAAATATATTGGGGCACCAATATATGCTGAAAACAAGCATTGAAACACATTCATTTAACAATATTTACTGATTATGGAAAAAATAGCTATTAATCAGTATATTTCATTTAACCCAATTTTTTTTACTAATTACGGAAAACAAGCAGATTAATAAAAAATTTCATTTAACCCTAAAAAATTTCTAGCAGTATAACCCAAACTAGTGTTGATAAATCATGATGAATAAATCAGTATTAGCTATTAATAAACATGAATGAAGGAGATTATTACCTTTTGACTTCGTCGTCGCCTGAGTTGTATTTCTCACCATTGTATATAGAAAAATGTTCTGATTGGATAGATGTTAATTTTTCACTGGTTGTGTTTCTTGTACAACTTTTTTCAACTTTTGATAGGAGGTGGTGGGTATAAACGTCGATTGAAATTTTTTTTGTTGGTAGTTGCAGGCGTATGTGTTTGCAGAGTGAAACATTTGTGCTTCTAGCGGGAAGATGGGAAAATGCAGATAGTGAAACGTTTGTGTTTAAACGACGGTTAAATGGGCCCCACAATTTGCGCTTTCCGTAAATAAATATGACACGTAGGATTGAGAAATATCTTTCAGTATATTTTTCTGTGTCGAAAATACCCCTGTGTTGAATGGATTACACTTGCTTACTGATTTTAGTTTTTGTTAAATCTGGGCCGTCTAATTTCGAATTCAACGGACCAGATTTGATCTCAGTTCTAATATAAGAGATCACTTCACACTAGTGCGACCCTATACATATAATATTTTGACTCATAATATCACAAACACCTTCGCTTCCCAACCGCGTCAAACGTCAAACTCTATATCCATGACTCCATCCATCTGCAATCCTCCGACATTTAATAACTACTTTATAAATAAAAAATAATAAATAAGCAGAACTTTCGAATATTAACTTCTATATATTCGAGTATTTGCTTCGTGGGTAGACCTTTGCGCGATACACCAATATATACAAATTCAATCTTTAATAAAATTTACTAATTTAGTGTATTATTTGTTCAAACTTATGTTTTTTTTTTTAATTTATAACATTTAAACCTATACCACGTCGAAACATCCTTTAATTTAATAGTCGTTATTTAAACTATGCTCGATTTTTACAAAAAGATACTTATAATTATATTGTTATATAAATTTTGTATTTTATATTATGCTCGACAACTTATGCTCCAGCGCTCCTCTATAAATATTTTGTATTTTATATTATGCTCCAGCGCTCCTATATAAATAAAAGGTACTCCTGCTAAACAATTTCACTCACCTCTCCATATTCATTAAAAGTCACTGTCCCTCTCTCTCTGTTTTACTCTGCTTTTCTCATCTATCGGCAGATAAACTTGATCTTACATGGAAACTTCCCCGCCCCGCCCACCGCAGAAACATGGCGCCACAGTTCCGCCGAAGAGAGGCCGCATCAAGGCACAGATCTTCGAGAGCTTCGCCGGAACCGTATCCCACGTCGCCTCTAAAGCCGTCGAATCACTCAAAATCCGCCGTGGAGGCGACGGCGGCACCACAAGCGACAGCTCCTCCTCCACCTCCACCTCCACCTCCACCGCTGCCAGTCCATGCCGCGGCGCATACAGTTAATCCCGCCTCGAATTTCTGCTGTTCGGCGCCTTCTCATGTTATTAGTATTTATATATGAATATCGGATCCGCTGTGTATATATTCTTGCGCATGTACGTACAAATTTGCTGTCGATCTACTCATTTATGTAGTATAAATCTTATGTATGTTGTCACTACGTCTTCTTCTTTGTCGCTGCCGCTGCTCTCGTTCCGCCACTATCTCGCTGCTCGTTCCACTACCATCTTGCCGCTTTAGTGCAGCCGCTTCGTCGAGTCGTGCCGTGGTCCAGCCCAGAACAGCATCGCGAGTCGCTATGGAGCAACTTCCCATCGTGTACTGCGCTAACCCCGTTTTTCTGTTTTCCTTACATTACTTGGCGTGATTCATTGTAGAAAACGTCTCTCTGGTATTGGATTGGAAAAGATATTGGACTGTAAATATGAATATGTAAATATGAATATGTTTGATGAATGGAAAAAGTTATATCCTTCTATGCTTTTCATTTGAAAATAATGTCTAAATGAGAATTTTGGCTAGATAATGGGTCTTGCTTTTTATTTTTATTTTTTTGGTGTGTTCTCGAAGATGCAAATATGTTATTATATTAGAGAAGAAGAATAAAATCAAACAAAATTCGAATAGAAATCAAATGATAAAAGAAAATGAGTAAAAAAATGATGAAAAAACTACTGCGTAGAATCGAACAGCAAAAAAAGGAAGGAGATGATAAAAATATTGAATGTTATATTATTAAATTATTCTTTGCTACTAAATCCTATAAATTCTGGAAAAAGTCTGATTAAAAAAATATTTTTAGAAGTTTTATATATAGTATCCAAAAATCAATGAAAATGAAAAAGAAATTAGTTAAAAGGTCAAAACTGTCTCTTTTTCACATAATTAGTTAGAATTAATATATTTTTATTTTTATAATTAGAATTAACTTTTACTTAAATAAAGTGATTATTTCGAGGTATCGACACGTTTATTTCCTTTTTTTTTAATTTTTTTTATGGGGTTTAAATAAAATGTAACAGGATTAATAGATGTCGTTTGTAGAGAGTCATAACACCCGTTGAATGATATACACGTGGATAAATGGCCCACTCTACTCGTTTTCCAGACCAGCAGTTAATATCATTCACCTTTCTTTATTAGGCCGGCCTTCTATCGCATAAAACGACTGCGTAATGTGTTCCGATCAACAAAAGATTTGCCACGAAAGCTAACGTAAATATGATGACCTAAACTTTTAGCATATTTCGATTTCTAATCTCAATTTTTTATTTATTTTTTTGTATATTCCGAATTTTTCACTTTTTTAGTTCATAATTTTAATTCTAATTTATTTCTTGTATACTCTGAACTTACAACTTTTTTTTAGTTTATAACCTTAACTTTGAGAATTTTTTAAATTATATAGCCCAATAAGAAAAATTGGCGCCGAAAGTGTGACTTAGATGATAAGCAAAATAAGGTAGATTTTCGATTTTCCACCTCAATAGAAAACGACATTGTTCATGTCTGCATCATCAAATAAAAGTATCATCGATGTTCTTGAATGATGATGAGTCAAACATTTTAAGGGTGATAATTTTAGTATTTTTCTTTCACCCATGATAATTTTCGTTCATTCTGATGTGAAGAATCGATTCTCATTTGATTGACGGGGAAGAAAAATGAAACCTGGCATTTTCTTTGACAATGTGAACATGTAAGACGTTGTTTTTTGTTGAGGTGAAAAACCAATAATCCAACTCATTATACTTATCATCTCTGTCACACAATTGAAAATTTTCTCAAAGTCAATACAAAAAATAAATCAAAATTGAGGTTATAAACTGAAAAAAATTAAAAGTTCGCACTAAATAAATCAAAATTGAAAAATTTTAACTGAAAAAGTTAAAACTCAGACTATACAAAAAAATCATATAAACAAAAAAAATTAAAAATTCATGCTATAGATTATAATTTAACCGTACGAATAAATAAGAGATACTGATTTGAGTTTAATACCCTGGATTTTCTCTATCCTACTTTGATAGTGATGTGCTTATCCAGAAAGCTACCGTTATTACCCTTGTCTAGCTTGCAAAACATCCAAATGTAATACTCTTTATTAGAGAATATTATTTTAAGAAATCAAGTCATTAACAATAAAGAGTAATTTTATGATTTGCAGTACACTACTTTAGTGCAGAAATTGTTCATAAAAGAGTACAAACAATTGGAGGAGGCTTTATATTTATAAGTCTAGAATAAAATTAACGAAATTTCCAAAGTGACTTACTTACAACACCTTGAGAATTTCTTGACTTGGTGGACTTGCCACATGCAAATTTACTACTTATCCAGTAAAGATAGTAATTATTCATAATCATTAACGAATAAATGTTAAAAAAAACATTAATTAGAGTTGTTGTCTGTCTTTATACAATTAACAACCAATACTAAGTCCGCTTCAAATATAACAAAATATTAATATAAATTGTTAATATATAATTTGAGATACTTATTAATTAGGGCTACTAAAATAAGCCTAATCAAAGGCAATTGGGGTAAGATTGGGTTTTGGGTTTGGGTTTAATATTTGAGTTGAATTCACGAGTTAGTTATTAACTTTTTGAAATATTAATGTGCTACTTAAAAGAGATATAATCAACGAAAAATACAATTTTAAAATTTAGAAAAATATATAAATTCAAATTCAATTTATTACGATAGCTATGGAACGATTTGGAAATGCTGATAAATCAATAGAGGTTGAAGTAGTTTTTTACTCGGTGGAAGGCCCCTTTCAACAGTCTAATAGTATATGACAGCGTATTTCTCTATTTTGTATTTTAAAATAGAGAAATAGTATATGAACTCGTCATGTCAGTTTCTTTTTTTTTTTAAAGTTAAATTGGAAGATTCATCTTAGTAAATTTGTATAATAAAGCGGTAGCGCAGGGAGTGACACAGCAAAATTATTATCTTCATGGGTAAGATAATTGTATATTAAAATCCGCTAGCCTTTCTCAACCCAATATTATTTATAAGGCGTCTTTATAAATAAACAAATGTATAGCGTGAACTGTAAGCACGATGCCTGCTCTGCATGACGATGACGTTTCTCTTATGACGTTAGGATGTGTGACGGTTTTCCCTAGCTTAATTATTTCGTTACCTATTTCGACAATCCAATAACTGAAACTTGATTAAATTAGCGAAACAATTATATATTTGTTCTTAAGTTAACAAATACAATTACAGATTTTCGATACCTAATTTATACTACGTGCTCGGTATTATTTTCTGTACCTGGTTTGGTCAAATATTCTTGAAGAAATTGCTCAAATTCATCCACTTTTTTCTTTTTTTATCTAAGTCTTCACTTTTTAGGGACGTTTCCTTTTTCGTGTAATAGATAGATTTTGAGCCATATATATACATGAATACATGCAATCAATTTTGTTGATGTAGCAGTAGCAGAATATATATCAGGAGAAATATTAATTTAATGAATAATGGTATTATTTTCAACATTATATCGCGAGAGTATGAAATATTATGAAATCATATCCTTAACAAGAGAAATATAAATTAATTTGATAATTATACTCTATTTGGCCGAGAAGATAATTTATGGCTTATCCATCCTACTTAGTACTGTGTTACATTTCACATAGCGCATAAGAATAATATTTCTTTACAACTGTGTTATTTTGGGCAGGTCTTAATTTAAAAATTAAATTGGGACCACACCTAGTGTTTTGACTAAATCTTTGGCTTTATTTGTAGAATCATTTGAATCTCTGTCTCGCTCTCTCTCTCTCTCTAGCGATATCTCTCTCTTACTCGTAGCCTTTTGTATATCCAGTCATCTTCCTATATACTAATGACATATACTAAGGACATATATGGTATATAAATTGGTTCAAATTGAGGAACCCGACTAGAAAGTTCTCGAACTTCATATTTCATTTATCAGAAAGATATATTTAAAAATATTCAAAAGGAAAATCCCATAAAACAGTTTTGGCTATGAAATCGAAATTAATTTAACTGGTAAGGTGATCAATTTGCGATGTGAAAACTTTTAATATCTAGAAAACTTTTATTTGAGGGCATATATCTAAACTTGTACTAATTAATCTCGTTTTTTTTTCAAATAACATAAATGTAGACAATTGTTTATAACTGAATAATGCTCATTATTGTCCATGATTTGGAGTTAACAACAGCCACTAATTCATTTTAGTGACTAATCTTTATTGATATGCCAGAAATTTTCGAATAATTTATTGAGCTATGAAGGGAAAATTTCACCGGAGTTTCTTGAAACGATATTCGTCCACGTATCAACAAGTCAATTTTTTTTTTTGAAGCAATCAACAAGTCAATTTTACATATCTAACATTTATTCAAAAAATATATCTAACTTTGAAATTTTTTAATCTCACAAATTATTCGAGATATATGGTTTCTCTCGCAAGTTCAAGGGAACTCAATTGTTTTGCACAGTTTATTGTGCATTTTCCTCATCCAATTCATTGGTACGAGAACTTATCTTTTTGAATTGATAGCATAATGAATGAAATAAAGAAATCGATTTTCTTTTTTATATTTAGATTCCTAAAAAGTGCATCTCGTTGGCACGAGTAACATTTAAATAATCATTTAAACTTTCCTCAAATTACACAAAGTCTCATTCATGCACATTTTGACAACCTTCTCTTTCCGGCAAGGAAACGATTATATAATCTCAATAAAGCCGGAATCGATTATACCATCTTAATAAATATATACACGTCTTGATAGATTACATGTTTATCCACAATTTGCTTTTTAATCATCAGTGTCCTAACATTATATGCACCTCCACACACATATTCAAAGTACACTTTCATCCACACATATTTAAGGTGATTCGAACCCCCCAACCTATTAGTTAGAGAAGAATCGTCTTACCTATTGAATTGCATTTTGTCGTTTTTAATCAGTAACTTATATTTAATTTATCTTTAAACCGTCGAATATTTTTGAAGAATTCGTTGGAAAATCATCCATGAATCTCAATATAGCTTTCTCGAATAGATTCCGTTCATCCACCTACCAATAAGTTATATATGAAACTACTTAAATTATGATGACAACAAATAAGTGAAGATTGGAAAAATTGGAATTTGGATGGGAAAAATTGGAATTTGGATGGGAAAAGAAAAGTCAAACCAAATGTTGCTCGGATCCTGGTTGGGATGATGCACTAGTTGATAAAGACATTGTTCCGTTCACACGCCGAAACTTGAGAGTGACTGTTGCACCTCGATTTTCAGAGCACAAGGCAGATGAGACCCAAAATCTTATATTTTTCGGCCACGTTAATGAGTAAATTGGAATTTTATAGCTATTTTTTAAGAATATCTATATTACTATATATTATCGCTCAAGGAGCAAAATAATATTATTCATTAAATAATCAATTACAGCAAAATCAACTCAATTCGGACTAAAGTAAAATAAAATAATAGAAATACGAGTGAGTGTACACTTGAATATTAAGGGACTAAGAAAAACATCGCAATTTGAAATACAAGTCAAAGTTACTTTCCATAAGAGGTTTGAAAAATGTAAACACTCACCGTGGAATAATTTCCCTATGTTTATATTCAGCTATTTGCAGAATTTAAAGTTATTTAACTTATATATCTGCCTTTAATGTCTTAGTAGAGCTGGGCAACGTGGGTACCCGACCTGAATTGTCGGGTACCCGCACCCGAAAAATCCGAAAACTAAGCACCCGATATCCGATCCGAATATTTCGTCGGATACCCGCATACCCGAATCGGGTACCCATAGAAATAAGAACATATAAGAAAATATTAACTTATTAAGTATGAAGGAAATCTAAAGAATAGTACTTACCATTTTGAAACTCTTTTTCTTGT
>JAYDZE010575357.1:0-11547 GCA_034509125.1 Monilaria moniliformis
GATTGGACGAAATCTTTACAGAATCTACCAAAAATAATAAATTTAATCAATGAAATATTACCTCAATTATCGGTTATAAATATAACCGCATTATTAATGGAATGATCATTATACTGGCCAACAAATGGTGTCAAATCCTTTTTGCAGTCTGGTACATAGACCACTATAGTGCATACACATAATGCAGTTGTAGTTAGACATTAAAACATATTAAATCAAAAAACATATCAATACAGATAAATATCATTGGTTCTGAATACGGAAATCATTATCCATATATTCTCTATAACATTGTGAATTATATTCACAGGTATTGTGTGAATCTCTAATTGTAAACATACGAAGTCTTATGTTATGCCATTATATTTTTTGTTATTTATTGTCAATGAAATGTATGCCAAATCTAAAACAAAATAAAATCAAATCATTGAGGACGGTTATTACCAAAAAAATGGATATATCTTAATTAATCATATCCCCCAAAACTAGGGAACCCTATCCATACAGGATTTTTTGCTTGCCTAAACTACCCTTTTCGTTAATAAAAATGGAAATTAAAAATACACGTGTCTATATTTCCATTCGTACGATCTTCGAATCTAGCGGTTACTATTAGTTCTTTGTTCTGCATTAATAATTAGGTCATATATGAATACAACTCTAGGATTGTGTTAAATCAGAACCATTCCTTATATCCGAACCGAGACCAATTTTTGGATCGTGCGATGGAACAAAATAACTAACCAGACCTGATCAAAAATAAGTCACGCGATTACCATATTAGACTGAACAATGGGATTACCGTCTTTTGGATTGTATAATCAGTTATGGGATATTTTTTCAGCGTGTATCCCCCATGATATTCGCGTAATATCTTCTTGTACAACAAAGTATTTATTATTTTGCTATTACACGTTCTGCGATTCTTCACAATTTACTTGTAATCAAAGATAAGATTGCGAATAACAATATAATTTCTGTAACGAAAAACAATGCAAGAAATTTTGTCTGAAGGTATTTTTTATACTTGCAATCAAAGATAAGATTAATACGCAGTATGAAATTTTTTCATGTTGATTAACGCTATAATAGAGAATTATTATTTAATTATTTACAGTTTACAATATACTGATTTTCACAATCTAATTACCATGCTATACTTTGTTCTAAATTTTAATATTCTATGTAATGACAACTCAAGAGAGATATAATGATCACACTCCTTTTATTTACTAATTTATACTCTAACATATACTGAATTATAATGTTCTATGTGATGACAATCATTGTTAGATATATTGATTTCCTCTTAAATATATATTGATTACCATAGTGAGTTATACTAATTATGAGACTTTATATATTGATCTTCATAATGAGATATAATGATTTCTGAGGATATACCGGATAATGATATATTGGTCACAGTTCACACGTATACTGATTACCACTATACTAAATTTTAATATTCTATGTAATAACAATCATATCAAGATATACAGATAACATTACAATAACATAATGATTTATACTCTAACATATACTGAATTATAATGTTCTGTTTGATGAAATTGTTGTTAGATATACTGATTTCCTTTTAAATATATACTGGTTACTATAGTGAGTTATACCGATCACAGAGACTTTGTATACTGATATCCGTAATGAGATATAATGATTTCAGATGCTATACCGGATAATGATATACTGATCATAGTTCACACATATACTGATTACCACTATACTATGTAATGAATTTTAATATTCTATGTAATGACAATCCTATCGAGATATACTGATAACATTACAATAATATTATTGATTTATACTCTAACATATATTGAATTATAGTGTTCTATTTGATGACAACCGTTGTTAGATATATTGATTTCCTCTTAAATATGTACTGATTTTATTTGTGCTATATACTGATTTTATAAATAACTTTGTTGTAGTTATGTATATTCCTGGATGCGAAAACGATGTGATGCCTTTTATTGGAAAAGTTTCCAGAGTTTAGAAGATGCAATCGTGTTTTATGACAACTATGCTCGCATGGTTGGTTTTGACATCCGCAAACATGGCACCAAACACTCAGAAAATGTGATTACATGGCAATATGTTGTTTGTAGTATGGAAGGTAAAAAAAAGACGGATGATGCAGACAGTGTCAATGCACGTGAAGGTTACATTAATAAGTGTAGACGTACATCTAATAGGTATGAATGTAAGGCCATGGTGGCTTTCAAGTACGTACCGGATGGTGCCATCAAGCAATTTATTGAAGAACATAATCATCCTATGGTGGAGTCTGAAACCAGCATTTCATGAAATTAAACCGTAAGCTGGATGTTGTGCATCAAAAATTCATTATTAATTGTGCAAGGTCACACATTGGTCCCACATTAACATTCAAATTGTTGAATAAGTTGATGGGTAGACGTGATGCGGTGGATTGTACTGTGATGAAAGTAAGAAATTACTCTCGGAATATGAAAGCATATATTGAAGGAACTGATGCTCAGATGTTGTTGGATGAAATGCGTAGGAAGAAAGAAATATGTGATGGATTTAGTTATGAATTCGAGGTCGATTTTGAAGATAAGTTAAAAAGAATATATTGGTGTGATGCATCCTCAAAAAGGAATTACCACTTATTCGGTGACATTGTTGCGTTCAACACAACCTATAATACGAAATATCAGCCGTAGGATATGAAAATCCAATGGCTATGAGTACCGCCACGTGGCATCCCATTTTGACAGACTATAACTGATAAGGGCTATTATGTCAATTAATCCATGTTCTATTATGGTAAGGGGTGAGATTTATAGGCGGGAGTTATTAGCACATGCGAAATCTACGTTCAGTTACCAAAAAAATGCATTAAAAATTAATTGTTGGTGTAAAGACACGTCAGATATTATCATCATATAACACACACCAAATCCGCATATAATAAATCTGTATTAATAATAGCGGTAATTATTTAGTTGAGTTAATACTCCCTAAATCTTGACAATTACCGAAAAAATATGCATTAAAAATTAGTTATTAGTGTAAAGACATTATCATCACAAGAGTCAGATATTATAAACATATAGCACACTCCAAATCAGCTATGATAAACCCACATTAATGATAGTGGTAAAGATTTAGTGGAGTTAATGTTCTCTAAATCTCAGCAATTGCTGAAAAAAAACATGCATTAAAAATCAAATTTTAATATAAAGACACTATTAGCACAAAAGTTAGATATTATCAGGATATAACATATGTCAAATCAGCATATGGTAAATCCGCTAAATTTGTATTAATAATAGTGGTAATGATTTAGTAGAGTTATTAAATCTCAACCATCCATATTTTAATCCAATGAATGAAATTTGATCTTAGATCTGCATTAAGGGTATATATATAGGAAAGAGATCAAATGAGTCTCTTTCTTATCGTGAATTCGTTAGTCCGCTTTATAATTTACTAAACTCAAAAATTGAAATTTACTTGGGTTAGAATCTTTAAGGAGGCAATTTTTTTATTTTTTTAGTTCAGCAAATTATAGAACGAATTCAATAATTTTACACGTGTGGTGCAATAATAAGAATGAGACTCACAAACTCACAATAAGAAGAAGATTTATAATAACCAATATATAGTTTTTTGTCTGTTACTTATGAATTCAATAGCCATATAAACAAAATAAAAGGCTGTGTTTTTCAATAAATATGAAACTACTGTATATATGTAAGTACCATGCTATACAGCTTTTACGAAATAAATTAACCAATTATTCAAGTTATCAATGATATTATAAGTCCTAGTAACTCGATGAAAATCTCTCTACAAATTCAATAGCAGAATATCAGATTAATCAGGAGTCGGTAATGAAGAAGTAAATTAAACATGATCGTGATTGGTGTGACGAATAAATTGGTCGAGTTTTAGCATTCAATTGTGTGAAATGGCACACTTGCACGCTTTTCATCTTCCTATTCTTCTTGGAGAGGTACACGCCTATCGTCCTTGAAAATGAAATTATTTAGTTTTCAATATGTGTGTGCTGCTTTTGCTTTGACAATATTGCCGAATGCTACAAATTTTCTTGCGGACAACATCATATAAAGTCATCTTTTGAAAGACCTATAACCTTTCAATTGACAATATGGTCTTTAGTTGGAAAACGTTAAATAAAATCCCATCACTTAATTACCTAAATATATTCCAAATTAATGCATTATATATTTCCACACTTAAGATAATTCCAACGAAAATAATCACTTCCCTATGGTACAATTCAAACACAATCAATCATATATAGGAATACCAAATCCATGCCCACGTTGCAACGTCATTAAAGCAAAAGCTAGCACATCATATTTTCTTCAATCCAAAGACAAAAGAAATCACCCATCATTATAATTGCGACTATCGTTGTTTTCCCTTTACTTATCCTTTTCCTTTTTTTTCAAATGTATCGCACACAATGTGTGACATGACACACATTTATGAAACTATCAAAATTTTCATGGACGAAAAAGATAAGCAAAGAATTAATGAATTCATTGCAGTATGTACTTTGGAGGACACCAAATGGTATGATCTTATGTCTTATAATAGAGAAGTCGAGGGATCAAACCCTATGGTTTCTCATCCCAAGTGCAAAAAAGAAGAAGATCGTAGCTATTAATAAACTTGTAGAGAATTGTAACATCAAAGGTCGAATTCCAAATAAAAATCCTTATTGTTAAAGCACTACAAGATGCTAAAACTGGAGACGAAGAAGCAATGTTGTTGCTTTGCCTCAAGAAATGGCAAATATTTCCTAATACATTACCATCCCACCACCACCAATGCTCTGATTCATTTCAAGACTGGTAGTCTCATACACCGGCAGGTCCTCCTCGTACGCCCCGACCTCGACCCGACCGATGTTTTCGAGCTCAAACAGATCCGAGCTAGCGCAGCTCATATCATCCAAATCTCGCTCACTGTGATAACAATCTCTAAGCTCGTATTTCCTCACACTCTTGCCCTCAAACACTCGAAAACTCTCGATGTTTCTCTTAATAAACTGGCTGCCAACGGCCGCCGGCTTCGCAAACTCGTCGGTGCAAACGGCCTTATCTTCGTCAACGATGACGTCAACGGGGCAGAATCTAACAGACCTCTTGGATTTGCTGGCTCTCGACGACGCATTCTTGGTCAGGCATGATCGCGATGCCGTTGAGCACGTCATGGTTGTGTCCTTCATCGATCTCGACTTCCTCATTGAGCTCCAATCGTCGTCGACGCAGTGCCTTGTCGATTTCAAGTTGCGGGGGCTGAAGATGGAGTTGAAGAAGTTGGAGATTTTTCCGCCGGGTGAAATGGGCTCCTTCACCCTCTTCAAGTCGCCGCAGATCTTCTGCGCCCTCGACTTGGTCTTGGTGAACTTTCCGTCCCTCTTCGGCTGCGTCTCGAGCTGCAGGATCTTGGTTTTCTGCTTTTGGAGTGAGGTTTTGGGGCTGGTTCTTGAGGTGGAGGATTCGGTCTCAGTGGAGGAGAAGACGCTAGAGTCTGTGGACGAGGCTGAGTTGGAGGGGAAGTGGTGGGGAGTGGTGGAGAGGCTCTCGATCCATTTCTCTATCACGATGGCGCGGCGTAGGCTCTCGATGTCGTCCTCCACTTTTGTTGCCGTGTTTCGTCTGTGGGCGGTGTTGACGCTTCTCGTCTCGTCGATGGAGCGGTAGATGGCGTCGAGGAGAGATGAGGAGAAGGAAGGCCCTTTCGGGCATAGCTTCTGTGTATGTCTCTCCCACATAGCCATTTTTCTTATTTTTTTTTCTTTTGTGGTTTTTTAATTTGTTGCAGTGGGTGAATTATTGGGATGAATGCATGCAGAAGTTGGAAAGGGAATGGATATTTTTTGGAAGTGGATGTGAAAACAGAGGAGAGAGAGAGAGTATTTGAGAGACGATGTTGGGAAAAGCCAAATGCTACGGCTTGGATCTTGGGGGGAAATAATAATTGCACATAGAAAATGCTTGTTATTAGCTTTCGGAAAATCATAGAGCATAATATAGTGATGCTATTCTTTGTGTGGGGGTGTGGGGTTGCCTTGCAAGGGGAGGGGGGCCGGGCTGTGCCTCAAACTTTAAGTGTCTACACACGATTTAACATTACCTAGACAATAAGTCGGGCTTAATCACGATTATAAGAAAAGATTAATATTTAAGTTGTCATTTATGATGAAAAAAACGTTTTTTATTAGAATCTTTTTGTGCTGAAAAGTATGACCAAAGCATATGACTATGGAAGAATATAGTATCATATATATAGGGATGTGAATTAGATCAATTAATTTAGTTTCGGGTCGATTCATTTGATTTCAAACTATTTTATATTTCAAGCTAAAATATTTTAAATCTAACTCTAACCTTAATCCATTGGGTTTTAATCTAGCCTGTCAAGCCAAAATAATTCCAAAAACATTTAATGGGTGGAAAAAAAATTTGATAACTATTTTCTTGTAACAAAACTAGATCGTACGTTTTCTCATATTAAATTATTTGACTTTGTATTAGATACGAAAGAAGTGTCATTTCAACATCAACTTATTACATAATAAATAATAAATTACATCATGAGAGATAATGATGTAACACACATTTAACATCATTGACTACCTTACTTCAATTTCTATGTTATAAAGTTTTTTCTTAGGCATTGAGAAAATCAAAACACATTTTTCAAGCATAAAAAATTATTATCAATTTAAACAAAAAAAAAGCATTGATATTTGATAGCAAAGTAATAAGAAAATTTTTGATTAATTGGATCAATCCACTCGATTTTTGAGCCAGCCTACCAGTATCAAACTATTTTCAATTCGAACTAGTGGGACTAAAAAATATCAAGCTAGAAATTTCAGGCCTTAACCCCCATTTTTTTTGTCTATTCGGGCCGACTCATTGGTTTCAAGCTAATTGACCCTTATATTTTGTACTCCCTCTCTCCACTAAAAATGAGCAACAATTTTAGTATTTGGCTTCCACAAAGATATTATTAGCTTAATACTAAAATATATAAAATCTATATGAATATACATTTTAATAATAATAAATATAACATATCTTATTATGTTATTATCCTTAAATTAAATATTCAACAAAAGTATTATGGGTAAGCCAAAATTCGTAAAATACAATTCTTTTATAGTAATAGATATATATAGATCCAAAAAATTATTTGCAATATCGACAAAGTTGACAAGTCCATGGTGAGTTAGACCAAAGAAAACATATCTCGCATTCAAATTTATTTCGACAAAACAAGTCATGAGTTAATTAAACGTGTCGCGTTTCAATTCCTACACGCAATAGAAAAGAGGGGCTGATCGGTATCCATAAACCCATGTGCATTGCAGAGACATCAACTTGAGTTTTGACTTTTGAGGAAGAAAAACCACATGCTCCAAAAGCTATTGCCGTTGTTAGGTAGAGACAGAATTGAATTCAAACGGTATCCTACACATCAGCAATATTTTGTTAGGTAACAGACAGTGAATTAAATCGAGAGATGGCGTAGTTTGGGCATCAGCCAGCAGAATCATGAGATAGCACGAAGTCATGTCTTTTGCCAGGTTAACATTCCATCAACCCCATCCCCTACAGTTAAAAAGGCTATGCAGCTACAAGCTTCTACTTCAACTCGAGGCATAGCTAGATTTCCCACATGGACTGGTGGGAGGAAAAAATATAACCAGGATAAACATCCAAAATGGCTATGCTACAACGACAAATCAAACGTCCTCCACAAACATTCAACTATGGTGGAAATGGTTGGTTACCTGCTTCCACCTTAACCGGTTCTTGGGGAGCCAAGTCTCTGGACATCAACAAGCTGGTAAAGGTCTCCTCGCCGTTGTGTCTGGAATGGAAGGTATTTTCTGAAAAACAACAAAAAATAGACACGACAGAGATGGCCTAATGAGAGTGCGGATTTTGAACTTGGATAAAATTGTTAAAAGACATTAACTAGATCGATTGTAGTCTATGAAAGAATCAAGGACGGGTAAAAGGTGAAATCTGTTTGGCCAAGAAACAAAATATGGGTTTTATAGATGCAAAGACATAAATGGGAAAGAATCAAGGAATGAAGAGTTCTTTTTTTAATTTTCCTGATCAATAGAAGAGCATGTTTTTCCATATAATATCATTTATCATTTCGGATCTGAGATCGTCAAGTTCAAGATACACAGGTTCGCAAAAAAGTAGTGCCAACACAATTGCAATGTGGAACAGTTGGTTATAAATTTATGCATGCATAAACGATGAAATGAATGCGCAATATAAAGCTATACTTATGCATGTACATAAGCAATATTACCTTCTTTGCTGAATAAGGGAATAATCAATCTCGGATATGACTACCGCCTCGTCATGTTCTGTGGTTGCAAGAACTTCACCAAACTGCCAGATATAGTTCCTTCATGAGTGAATTTTACTTTGATTCGTATTCTAAATTTCCTTCGATTTTCCATACTTGTTTTAGCTCAATATATATTTATAAAATAAATTATACACGCAAACTTATCCGTGTCACACAAGTATCAGTCTACTCATGCCAGTGTTTGCACGAGAGTTGTTGAGCCGTGGACACTAATAATTAATCAGTTGTTGAACCATGATAGTTTTCTTATTCAACTGATTCTTCTCAAGGAACTTCTAAATCACTAGCACTTAGAATCATGTCATTTAAATAAACTGATTCCACTTAATATAATATAATATAATATTAACTTAGAAAAAGAAAATTGAGTTGCTAACTTCTGTTACCTTGGTATTTTTATGTAAATTCTCTCACAAGAGAGTTTTGCTCTTACGATAGGGTTTTTGAGTCTTAGCTCACCTTCTTTTAGTCTTAGCTCTACCTTAACTCTCACAAAAGTGTTTTGCTCTTACTATAAGGTTTTTTCCAAAATCTTTACTTGCTCTCGTGTATAAATTTTTCCTCTAATTTAGAGAAAAGTTAGTGTAGTCTGAATTCTCCATAAAATATTTGTTTTAGAAATTTCTTTGTCTACAAATTGTTTTGTTGTTGAAACAAGAGTTTTCTTGCAAATTGTAGTTCTTGATAATTTTCAATAATTCAATTCATATTGTGGATAGTCGGTATCTTTGAGCAAGCAATAATTTGATGATTCAACAAACAATTCATCAGATGTCGAATCATCCAATTCAGACTTGCTCTAAAAGATCAACAATCCACAATATTAATTGAGAATCAATAAGAACTATCATTTGCGAGAATTCATTTTCCATAATAAGTTGATCCATACCTTGAAAGATGATTGTTTGAGAATTACCACTTTTCTCTAAATTAGGGAAAGAAGAAAATTTTATATACGAGAGCAAGGAACTCCTTATAAGGTTCTGGAAAAAAACTACCAATAGACGCTCCACTCAGAAAGGCTAAGACTCAAAGCACTACAGGAAGAGAAGAACTCTCTTGTAAGAGAATTTACGTTAAAACACCAAGGTAACGGAAGTTATGCCAACTCAACTTCCTTCATCTGATGTTAGTATAACATCATATTACATGCACTCTATAAGTAGAACCAATCACCCAAATAACATGATTGATGATTCTACTTCTAGTGAGTTAGGAGCTTACTGAAAAGAGTAAATTGGAAAAAAAAAATGCCATAATTCAACAACCAAGGAATTGTTTATTGTAGGCTATTCCCTGGGTCAGAAAATAAAAAGGCAAGAAAGCTTTGAATCAATTGTAGAATGGGTATTGGTTTACTAAAAGTAGCCGATGGTTCAGTACCTGTGGATGTCCGAGTATGCATCCAATTTATCATATTATATATATAATAAGTTAAAATGAGTTCGGAAAATTGACAGAAATTTATAATAGGAATGAAAGAAAATGCACCCTAACCTAATTACTCACTGGCCCGACAAGAGTAGAATGCCCCCAAGCCACATAACTAGAACCAGTGTCTCTAGCTGGTGAACAAGTAGCTACGTACAGCTGCCAAACAATCAGTGCAGCAATTTAGTTCGCATGCATTCACGTACATGGTAATTGGTTAATTTTATGGCTCGAAATATAAATACTGACCAGTTACAATCATGTTAAGGTCAAGTTCATAGTAATTGGTCAATTTTATGACTCAACATATACATACAATGACCAGTCACAATCATGATAAAGGTCAGGTTCATGATAATTGGTTGGTCTGATAGCTCTTACAGTGCATATATGATGCATTTAATTGAAACTGTTGCACTTATAATATAAACTGTTTAAGTAATTATATCCTCAAATTTAGGGCTAAAACAAGCACTAGATAGCACCATTAAGGATTAAATGTTTCATTAGTGATAGACTGATTTTATGAACAAAATAACATCCAATAATTTAAGGATTTTTGGAAAATGATAAATAGCTACATAAGAAATTCTCTGATTTGGATGTCTAATGACATTGTAACTGGGTACATAATCAAGTAACCAAATGTTCTACTTAAATCAATTTGGTCAAATTGGACATAAGGAGTCATATATACATGATCTAGAAAGAGAAAATAAATTTCCTCAACCCAATAATTTGTATAACACAATCAGGCAAACTTTATGTTTTAATGCTAATAAATGACTCATTTAACCACTTCAAGTATTCATTCTAATGATAAAATAATGGATTTGTGGCAAAATCTTATAGGCCTACTTTTATTGTTCTGAATACAATTTTCCTCTCTAGCCCTTTATAGATTATTTAAATCTCCAAGCAAATAATTCCATATTGTATAGTCAGAAAGAATTGAACTTTAAAAGTTGTAGAACATAAAACTGGATGTGCACATTATGGCTAGCTGTATCATGTAAATACAAGATGGAGTTGTATCTGACTCATTTTAGGCTTTTAGCAGTCACAAGCACATAACTCATTATACATCAAAAGCTAGAAATAACAACATACCTGACAATCCGCTGCCCTGAATATTAAGAAGAGATGCATCAGTAATATAATTCAAACAACGCATAACTTGAGGAAATAAATATATCCGTCAACCTACCCACTCGACCAGGAAAATAAATTGCACACATGAGTTCCCAATACAAAAGTTATAGACCAGGCAAAACATTCATTCGAAGTTAATTCATCTAAAGATGCTCTATAGTCTAACTGAGACTAGTCCATATCACTACGTGATCTTTAAAAACCATAGGCTAACTTCCGCACTGCAAGCATTACAATATAATCAACATTTTGGCACATATACAGAATGCTTACGACAAGTTAAAGACACCCGCTAATAAATTATAATCATGTGAAGCTTCATTGATGTTATCAAATCAAAGAGACATAAATAACACTCTGTTAAAGACTCATTCCTCAAATCAAGCAGTGTTGTTAGGGGTGCGGGGCGCATCGGGGCGATAAGATAAAATTCTGGGGCGCGGGGCGACGGGGCGCAGGCCCCACGAATCGGGGCGCACTAATGCAATTTGCAGCAAAAATACACATTAATGACAGAATTAATGTGTGAGACAT
>JAYDZE010575368.1:0-11546 GCA_034509125.1 Monilaria moniliformis
GGTTAACCGAATAACATAATCGGTTCGGTTCCGGTTCTATAGAATGGCTCTTATTCGGTTCCGGTTAACCGGCCGACTGGTTCGGTTAGAACCGAACCGGCCGGATAAGCAGCCCTACATGTGATGGTTAGATCCATCATATTCTATGAAAAATAAGACAAGTTGTGGAAAATTGTAGAACCAACCCTTATGTATTGTAGAATTAATACTGTATATGAATAGTATCTAATGTTTGATTGGTATATATTTTAAGAAAATGATTCATGGATATATTATAAATGGATAAAAGGTATTACTTAAAATGTTATTATGTAGAAATAAATATGATTTTTTGATAAATAATGGATCATGATCTAAAAACAAAAATGGAATATTTTTTGTAGACACCAAATAAAATAATTATTAATTTATTATATATATTTTGTAGATGGATAAAGTATACTGGTGTAATACATGTACATATTTATGAGAAATTTAGGATCATTGAATATTAGTATCTACAAATATTTCTTATAGCACATTACGAAAGCTCTGATGATAAGATTAAAACAAGTTTAAAATATTAAAATAAAATTTATAAATTTCAAAAATTAAAAATATGAATCGATAAAATCATCAAAAGTTAGTCATAGATTCGATCAACCTTATGAACAAGACGGTATACAAAATTAATATCCAAGCACAGTGGCGTGCATAGCGAGATGGTACTCTTGAAGAAGGAAAAAAATATCCTTCACTGTGACTTATTTGTGGAAAATTTAGTTCATAATTGGTCGGTATGTTAATAGAAAATGATATTGATTGACAATGAAAATGCCGACTGTTTAGCCAAACATCTTTTCTCCATGTAGAGACGGGTTAATCAAAGCACTAATTTGACCACAATTTTATCTAATTAACACAAACATGGTTAAACAGAAAATTTTACCCTCAAAGCTGGATTTTTTCAATCATTCTTTATATCAGCCACCACAATTTGGTGAAACCTCTATAAATTTGTCTAATTAAGTCCATAAAATGAAAAGATTATTTAATACAAAACTTTCATTTCTTCTATGAGTGACATTGGTGGAATTAAATTAAATCACATATCAAACACAGGCAACCTTCAGTGCAGAACAGAGAAAAGTTCACCTACTGTTTTGCGCCGGAAATATATTACAAAAAACTAAACAAGGAATGGACATTACGCTGTTGTGGCTACAGAAGGAGAAGGTGTGTACCAGCCATGGTGGATCTCAACTGCTTTCTTCCTTCGAGCAAGCCGGGACTTTCTCCTTGCCCCAGTATTCCGGTGGAGGGTTCCTGCTTTCACAGCTTTATCAATTGCTGAGTATGCTTCAGCGATCATCTTCTCGACTGGTAGAATTTCCTCAGCCTCAACCCCTTGCTTCTTCACCAGAACTTCAAGTGCTTCAAGAACCTAAACAAAGTAATAGGATTTGCATCAGCAACATCACAAGCACATCCACCAAAACTAAGTTAACTAACTAATGCAATTTATTGCAGAGATAAGCAAAACACTGGGCGAGAAATCAGCAAAACATTTAGGGATAGTTCTTTACATCCAAGTGATATGATAGTAACAACATTGTCTTCTCTTATAAGACTTTTAAGTCTTTGATCCTCTAACAGAACATTTTCAAGTTGGCACAACATGAATACACCACCATTTAAAATACGTAATAACCATCCAAACTACCAAAACAATACCACAAAAAGGTTCGACTTAATGACTGTTAGAGTCCTCAAGAGTCATATGACCAATTCAGAAATCAGTTTGAATGCGTAGCCTTACCAGTTCTTATAATCACCCCACCCTGTCAAGTCCACACTCATTCTGTAACTTCAACTCATGAGATCACATCCAAACATATTCCCCAGACTAATCCCTCCAGTTTCAGTTGCAATAAATAGTTCTTAAGCATAGATGTGGCTGCGCAGTACATTACATTCTTATTGAGCTAATATTCAAATTTTCAGCCATCTGAAGTTTAGAATCTTTTATTATGAACATATAGATTAACATGTATCACAAAAATTTCCCCTCGATACTAAATGAGTATTATCCTAAATTTAGTCGAAATGACTTGAAAAAACTCAGCAATGAACCCCAAGTTCTGTAAAATCCACCAAAACAACTAGAATCACATCATAGATATGGTAAGACATTATATACAAAACATCCTCATATTCCATTTGAACAACGCAATTCGAATAATTAGCAGAATTTAACCGCCAAGTTCATGAATTGAATTAGTGTAACCTAACTAACTAACCTTCTTCATCCTAGTCCTAACTTCGGACTTCTTGGCCTTGTGGTAAATCCGCCTCTTCTCCGCTTGGCGAGCCCTCTTCGCCGCCGAGTCCGCCTTCTTCGTCCCCACTTCGCACAAAATCGAGCGCCGGTTAGGGCTCAATTGCACCGGGCAGACCGACACCAAACCTAGGATTTCCAATTTAACAAAAAATAAAAGAAAATCAAAGACGAGAAACAATGAACCAATTTACTCGATAAACAGTTGCTAATATTCAGAGGAAACAGGAAGTCGAACAAGGAGTTCGTCATTGTTGTGCTTCACCTCTCACCTCTTGAGAAAAGACTGACGGTGGAAGTGTTGGATGAAAAGCTGAGCGGCTTGAATGCTGCATTTGGCGCGCTAGAGAGAGAAAGCGTACGCAGCTTGGCCGTTAGTCCGTAACAGGAGACGCAATGCGCCATCGCTGC
Organism: Monilaria moniliformis; assembly: GCA_034509125.1. NCBI lineage: Eukaryota > Viridiplantae > Streptophyta > Magnoliopsida > Caryophyllales > Aizoaceae > Monilaria > Monilaria moniliformis. The sequence goes on from JAYDZE010575368.1 coordinate 2,729, forward strand.
AGCCATTTTGTCGCCTACAAGGTGAGATTGTGCGTGTGAAGATGATGAGGAAACTATTTGATTGAGCAAACCTTATCCAAGGCTACCACTGATTTCTTCTCTATGTAGTATTTGGCGAAAAAGCGTGTTTGTCTCAATGAGAATCATAAGTGAAACGTCTGCAGCATTGCTCCATTTTCAGCCTCATTTTCAGTTAGAACTCAACTTCACCTATTTTAAGCCACAACACGACCTATTTTAAGTCAAAACTTTTAATGCAGTCCCAAAATTTTAGCCCAATTTTCAATCACAATTCAAATTTTCCATTTCATCATTTTTTTATTATTATTCTCTAATTTCATATATTTATTAAAAAAATTATATTTATATATAAGAATATATAAATAGAAGTGCAAAAAATACTTATATTTAAATTAAAAAATAAAAAACATATAACTTACAATATATGAATAATTTTTTTAAAATAACAATATTAGTTAAAAAAATAAAAAACGAACAAACAATCAAATGAAGAAAACGAAAAAGAAAGGAACCGGAAACAATTAAAATAATAATATATAGTAAAACATAAAATGAGGAAGTAATAAATAAGTAAAGAAGGAATTGGAAAGAAACGAAAAAAGAAGGAAAATTAAAGAAAGAGTGAAAGAAAATAAACGAAAAAGAAAAGAGAACAAAGAAACAAGGAAAGAAGAAAATCAAAGAAAGAAGAGAAAAAAGAAACAAAAGGGAAGAAAATGGGTGCAGAAGCCTTGCAGTGCCGCCGGGAACACCGCAAGGAAGTTGTGGTCGGTGTTTCCGGAGATAAGACGGAGGATTTGGGACTAGCGTGCCAAGGCCCTTTCAAATTGGGCCCGACAGGTGACTCGCCATTAGCTCCTTTAGAATTGTATCAAACTTAGCATCCTGAGCGTTGAATTTGGCGTCGTTGATGTCAAACTTGGCGTTGATTGCCTCGTAGCCGTCTTGTGCAGAGTTCTCATCGAAACGAATCAGCAACTCGTGAGAAAATTGTGTGAGGGATATCGATACAACAAGAGTTGAATCCATGGCATGGTGAGGCCAGGTAGGGTTGGATGCCAATTGTGTGAGTGGTTGTGACTGGGAAAGGTCTGACGGGGAAACCTCGAATGTGGTAGTCAATGTAGATAGGACTGCGCTGCTGGTGGTATGAGATCCATGTGGACCGGGGTGTGTATGGTCTCTCGCCATAAGTTCTTGCAAAATGGTGTGGATGGAGCTTGTAATGCCTCCTACTCGATTACCAAAGAATCGAATAAGTGATGTCACATTTTTATACGTTATTATTTAATTCAAAAATTATTAACTTTTGCGACTAAAATAAAATTCTTCTCATTTTCTTTTCTTATTTTTCAAAACTCGTTAGTGCTTTAATTCAAAGAATTATACCTAATCTCTAGAAATCCCATTCGATCAAAGTTAAATTTATTAATTAAACAAATTTCAGATAATCTCGTATGAGCTTCAAAATTTTTAAATATGTCATTCATCTCAGAAGTGGTCGAGATCAGATATATGCTTATATATACATATCGAAATATGGATGGTATCAAAATGAATTCATATACACATTCTTCGAAATCTTGACATGTCACTAAACTGTGCTTAAGCATTACAAAAGATGCTAGTGACTTGAACTCACAGCAGCTTCATACATGACGAGACAAGACCTAACCTGCAGAGGGAGAAGTGGGAATGGATGATGACCTGAGCTCAGGGTGAGAATTCGGGTATCCGCGGGTACTCGAGCCTAAAAAACGGGTACTCGAACCCGAAATCCAGCGAATGACCGCACCCGACACCCAACCCAAGTACTATAGAGGGTACTCGCACCCAAACATTCGGGTACCTGACTATCCGGTATTATTTATTTATTTATTTTTGCAACAATATGTATTAAATCCTAATTTTATTAGCTTTAACAGATTGTAAAGCTGATATATTGTAAAGCCGACATATTAGCTTAAATTTTGTTTCTCTTAATTAACTATGAGTTTTCTATATGGTTCAATTGATACATAAAGTTTGAATATATTATGTTCTAGTATACTAGTTCATTAATTTTAATTTTTAATGAATCACTATTAACTTCTAATCAATTTAATAATTTATTATGTAATTTGTTTCTCTTAATTAACAATTCACGCAACAAATAAAATGAGAGTTGAACTAATATGTATAGTTGAGAAGAAGACATTATAAATATAAAAACAGATTGTTAAATTCATATTAGTAACTACACCATTTTAAAAAAAATGAAAATATTCCCTTAATTTATTTAAATTTTCACCTATTTTAAAAATAAAAAAACCAGCATCCAATCATCCATCAATTCAATCATCATCCATCATCTATCATAATGGAAAAAAAAACCCATCAATCTCAATCATCATCCATAATAAATTCATACTAAAAGTTTGAAACAAGTTAGCAACGGAATAATATAAACCAAACATCATCATTCATCCATCATTCATCATGGATATGGGCCACTTTGACTCTGTGTGGTGCTTGTTTCAACAATCCTTTCGATGGTGACTAAAACTACATAGAGACAAGAACATATAAGAAAACTAAACATTAACTTAGTTAGTATGAAGGAAATCTGAAGAATACAAGTTACCATTTTGAAACTCTTTTTGTTGTTCTTCTTCAGGCACGCCTTTTTCGTCTTTATTTTCCACATAGTAATAGTCTTCAACCAATCTCCGGCGTAAATCAAAGCATCAACCATATTGCAAGTCAATGAGCTTCTATATGCAGTGAGAACACGACCTCATATACTAAATGCGGACTCTGAAGCAACACTGGAAATGAGAATTTCCAAAATATTCCTTACCATCTCACTCAAAATGTGATAACGTGGATTCTTTGACCACCACTTCAAGATTTCAAAGTTGTCCACCTCACCCTTTGCCACTTTGTGCTTGCTTTCCGTGAGATAAACAGTGAGCTCATTTACATTGCTAGTCTCTTCATCATCGCTAGCCTGCAGTGCCATAAGGCCAAGGGAGCCTCAACGATCTAATCTCCCATGACTACGAGGTGTCGTAGTAGATGTATCAATTGTTCGAAGCAGATGAGGAGTTGCCTTCTGCTCTCTATAAAACTCAAACAATTCATCCGTCGAGTCTTTCATCTCTTTCACCATATCAGCCCCGCGTTTACTCCATAGACTGATTGAAACACGTCTCCACATGCTTCAACTTTTGTCTTGGATCAAGAACAACAACAATGTATAAAATCTTGTTCATCTTCGGATTCAATTCTCTTTCTTCCATCCAATATTTTCCAATCTTCAACCTTGAAAATGATGAAAAACAAAAAAGAAAGTCAACATATTTAATACACAAAAAGCTTGAAAATACTACTAGATTATAGTACAAAGAAATGGTTTACCTTATCTTTGTGGCCATGGAACTAACTTCACGATCATCACTAATCTCCAACTCACTAATGAGATAAAAAAAACATCACATATCTCTGAGAAAAATAAATGTGGTGTTGGATATTTGGTGGCGAAGACTAGGAGAGTCAACTCGTAGAACTTTTTCAGGTATTCCATATCTTCTTCACATTAACCCAATCTTCTTCTTGAAGCAATCCAATAATAAGATTGTTGTGTTTTTTCTGCTACAAATTTTCGTCAAATGAAGGATACATTTACCCGTACACCTTGAATGCCTCTTGATAAGGTAGTGCTGACTCTAGCATCAAATATGTGGAGTTCCATCGAGTGGGAACATCCAAACACAATGACTTCTTGCAATCAATCATGTCTGCAAGCATATTCACGACTCTATCCCATTGTGTACCTCTCTATGGATAACTCCTGAGCCACTTGACGACCTCTCTAACTCTGCTTATAGATATGCCTATCTCTTCCAAACCATCTTGTACAACCAAGTTCAGTATATGTGCTACACAGCGCATATGGAAGTACTTCCCATCCAGAACATTTGTCTTCAACGTGTCCAAGCGAGAGATGACATTTCTAATAGCCCCATCATTCGCGGACGCATTATCTACTGTGCAAGCAAATAGGTTTTTCAATCCTCAATCCTCCAATGACGCGACTATGGCTTCACCAATGTCACTTACCCTGTGACTTTCAATCTTTGAAAATTTGATGATCTTCTTATGCAGCTTCTAATATTTTTCAATGTAGTGTGCAGTAACACCAATGAAGTTTGTGTTGTTCACTGCAGTCCAATAGTCACATGTGATAGACACTCTCCCCATGCCTTCTTTCTTGAAGAACTTGTGCAAATTTTGCTTGCGATCGAAAAATAACCTCATATAATCCATTCTTATTATTTTTCTCGACGGAATTTAGAATTGTGGACAAATGCTCTGGACAAAGCGTCTGAAACCCTCACGCTCCACAAATGTGAATGGAAGCTCGTCGAGGATGATCATCTCGCACAATGCTTGTCTAACCGCCTTCTGATCAAACTTCCAACTAGTCAACGACGAGTTCCTGCCACTTCGATCTGCAGAAAATTTTAAAACAATTTGATCGTTACCAGGTTGTGATTTTGCTAACCTCTTCAAACATGTAACGGCGTTTCCTAAACCATTAGTGTCACACCACGTGTGTCGACTGCAATTAAAGTGTCACAGTTCTTGCACTTTCCTTTTAGCTTCTTGATTGGATGATTACCCACTTCTACCCATACTTTCGTGTAATCACTCCAATGCACAGATCTCGATTCCCGAGTTTCATCGATTTTCTTCTCTTTTGAGATTGAGTATTTTCTGTTGTTTGTTATCTTAGGTTTTCTTCTTCTTCGATATCCCTCACTATTTCCACGTCTTCCCAATCTTGATCATCTCAAACAATATTGTTATCTTGACACGTGTTAACTTGAGATGAATCCATCCTAATTAAACTTTAAATGTACATAAGCCAATCGATACAAATAAGAGAGTAATTATATTTGAGAATACTAAAATTTGCCTTTTTATTACATATGATAAACTTCAAACACACATGATAGTGATGGCACATATCACTTTGGGACGAGAATAAAGATTATGTGTGAAGCTATGTAAAAAACAAAAATTTCCAATTACTTAGTAAAATCTAATTTCAACATGGACATTTACATGCACTTAGAAAAAATAGGTGTTGTGATGTGATGATTGAAGCTCCATCACATCACAGCCGTGGAAAACCTGACAATGTATGCATTCAAAATGAACTGAATAATCAATTTGACAGTAGCAGCCAACAGATACATATTTTTCATAGATTTCTCCGAATTCAGACCACAGATCGGCAATATATTAAAGAATTGCTCAAAATGAACTGAAATAAATAATAAAATCAGAACTTGAATACTCAACTTATGCAACAACAAAAAGAGTCCCATTTTTTGGATCAAACTTCATAAATCACAATTCATATTCAATATATCATTTTAAGATTATAATTTACAAATTGCAATTACAAATATTACAATTTGTCAACAACAATTTACAAATCCCACTAGGCCACAACAATCCGAAATGGCAAACCTCTCAAGTCTCAAATGTCGACCAAAGTCGTTAGTCACTTCACCAAACAATGAAATGAAAATTGAAAACAATTATCAATAACCAAATTCAATTCACACATTCAGATATTTTGATTACAACTACAAGCCTACAATTACAACATATGCATCTTCAACTTCATTGCTTCAAGATTCACAAAAATCGCCAAATCAGAATCACCGATCACAGCTGGAAGTTAAAATCATAGATCCACAATAGGTAAGGCAGTGGAGGACTCATGGGTGGCGTCGAGATGGGGCGGCGGCGTTACGCCGGAGACTGACGAGAGAAGGCTTCCCATTAGGACAATTTTTTTGGGTGAGAAAAAAAGGATTTGGTCCTTCGGACAGCAGACATATCGAGATGGGATAGTGGAGTCGGTGTCGGACCTGCTGGTGGCATCACAACTCACATCGAGATGGGGTGGTGGCATCGCGTCGGAAACAGACGCAGAAGCCTTCAGAGTTTGGGCAGCAAGCAGGTCGTGATGGGGCGGTGGAGTGGCTGAGTTGGTGTTGTTGGCGTCGTGACTCACGTCGAGATTGGGTGGTCCCGCTAGCTTCGTGTTGGAGAGGATTCAAGCAAACAATTTGGAGATGGGGCGGTCAGCGGTGCCGCTGGATTTGCGTCGGCGTCGAGATGGGAAGAATTAGAAAGGAGAATTGAGAAAGAGTAAAGTCATCTCAACTAAACCTTTAAGTCTGATAAGATGGGTTCCAATCGGGTAATTGGGTATCGGGTCGGGTACCTCGATACCCGAAATCAAGACAATATACATACCCAAACCGTACCCGATTCGCAATTTTTCAGGTATCGGATACCCGATATCCGTAGGATATCAGGTCGGATACCGAAATACCCAATATATGATACCCGTTTTGCCGACCCTAACCTGAGCTATTTATTGCTACTAAAATTTACCGCGAGAGGACGGTGCAATTGCAGTATAGTAAATAGTAAGTAAAGAGTATCGTATCTGCAGAGACTATGTTTGATTCTAATTACTATGTTCTCAATCAATTTATACTATCTAAGTCACACAAACTTTGATTGTTATAGATCGTCTTGTAAAAGAAAAAGAAACAAAACATAAAATAAAACTTGAAAGAAAAGATAAAGGGTTATTCTAGGGATTCGATTTCATCAATACATCGACTCATTCAAACATTTAATTTAATATCCAATTATGACTCGAGTTTTACTAGAACAATCACATGACTAGTTTATACATCCTCTCGAAGTGCACCAACCGTGGATTACAAGTTAGGATGTTAATCTCTGCTTGCAACTCCTAAAAGAACTTGAGATTATATGTTTTCACTATTAATCTAAAATCTCTCGATTTTGTTGATTATTGAGTTATCTAATCTTCGACCATGCATCAGTACTCATCTCTCGAATCTTATATTAACATACAAAAAATCATCTATTTGATAGCTAGTCAAACATAAGCATTAAAAACAAGAAAATATAAAACAAAATAAGGTCTTGGATATAAAATCAAATGTTTGAACAAAACTAGTGTTGACTACTTTGTAACCCTAGAATAAAAGTAAGTCTAGCCAAGTATGACAAAAGGTTACAGAAAAGAAAAACAAAATAAGAACATGAAAATAATCTATAACAAAGCGTAGAGGCAGAGTGCTTTGTCTTCGATTGCTCCTTGAACGTCTTTTGCTTTGGTAATGACTTTTATATTGTGTTAGTGGATGAATGGTAGCACCAAATATGTGATATTTTGGCTTTAATGGTTTTGGAGAGTGTCTCAAAACTGTGTATGAGGGGCCCTATATATTGGCACAAAAATCCTAGAGAAGGTAGAACTTGAATGGCTAAGGATAGAGCCTTTTGGGCTTATCTTGAGTGGAAACGTGCCGTGTGGGAGCATAAGCTTGCCACACGGACCGTTTGGGATCTCGTCATCAAAACAAATTCGTGGCCTGGCCAAAGTAGGAAACGGCCCGTGTGGGAAGAATTCCTTCCCAAACTGTCCGTTTGCAACGTCGGGTTTCGAGTAACAAAATCACCAAAGCAGGAAACGGTCTATTTGGTTTAAATCTCTTACCAAGCTATCCGTTTCGGAACTTAAGTTTGAACCACGAGTTTCACAAAGTCAGAAACGGGTCATGTGGGACTAGTATTGTCTCACACGGTCCGTTTGGAATCCATTCTTCATCGAACTTGTATTGTTCTTGATCCTTTGACCTTTAAACACCCCTTTATGCATCTTTTTCCTTCATAACTCATAAAACTAATCAAACAACTAATTTATAGATAATTAAACCAAAATATAGCTAAATACAATCAAAACCACTCAAAATATTTTATATTTACTCACTAAAAGCATCAAAATATCGAGTGTGTTAGGTGAACTTCAAAAGTTCAGTAGGATATACGCATTTAAACAATTTTATAAAATTAATTAATCGATACGCCAACCTGGTTGTGTGAATTATAAAATACGAACTAATTTTACATCGTCAGAAGTTCTCTCGTTCATCACATAATCTCATCTACACACTTATACCAATAACTAAATTTCCATTAGCAAATCTCATATAAATAAAACTTATAGCAAAATTCAGTATAATCATTTATCAGTATAGGATTTCGCATGCATAATCAAATATCATATTTATAGCATATAATTCACATACTATTACCTCATGGAAAATTCTCATAATTCAATGTACAACCACATCTATATAATCTTACTGATAACCGAATTCCACGTCCACACATCTCGATTTTCCAATGTTTATATCGGAATTCAACAGGATATTAGCATAAGATGATTACAAGTACAAATTTTGAATTAAATTGGAGTTACAATAATAACTCGCTTAGAGAAGCATATCATAATATGATCCCAAATCAAAAATCAAATCATATCAGGATTCAATAGAAATATTAACATAATATTATTTCAAACTCAGAATATCAAATCGTATCAGAATTTCAGAAAATATTTCACATATTCACATATAGTAATACAGACATATATAGTAATTCTCATGACTCCAAATAACATATTGATATCACATATGTTGTTCAACTCCAAATGTGCTGGTTACAAAAAGCTTAAATAGTACTTATGTCTTGAATAGTTGAGTCACACGTATAACTTATGATTCCATATCAATAGTCTTATCTAGACAAACTTAGTTAGGTCATGTACATAGACAGAAGAAGAAGAAGAAGAAGAAGAAGAAGAAGAAGAAGAAGAAGAAGAAGAAGAAGAAGAAGAAGAAGAAGAAGA
>JAYDZE010575379.1:0-11545 GCA_034509125.1 Monilaria moniliformis
ATACCAATTCAATCAAGCGATAAACTAATGGAAAAATTATATCTTTTTTAGTTTCAACAATCTTTCGAGAAAGGCTATCCAAATCTTCAATACCAATCAATCGTGTATCTCTTCTCACAACATAAAAAAAGTAGATGTTCGGGGAACGGTGGTGGGGGCGAAGGGGGTAGGAGCGGGGGGGTGTGGTGGGTGGGGGGTCGGTCGCGCGCCCCCTAGATCCGCCGCTGTCAGCAATAAGAAAAAATAAATTTGAAATGCGAGGGGACGCCTGTCAGTGTCAGATGACGGCTAATACGGTTAAATTGATTTAATCTCACAGATGACGTGGGAACAAATCAACCAATAAATGCGCGAGTTTCGTCTTGCCCCACAAAAAGCCACGTGAATTGACCATAAATTTGCCAATTAGGTTCTTGGTAATTTTTATGGACGTGGACGATTTAATGCCACTTCTTAGGTTTTCCCTCAAATTGTTAACTTAATTAATCCCACCCCTAATCATATTTATATACTCACTCACTTTTTTAATAAGTATTCCATTTAGTTTTTGTCTAATAAATGTTCTATTTTAAAAATTGAAAGTATAATTATGACATTTTTCCATTTTATTTTGTATTCAACATTTTGTAAAATTTGATAATTGATTGTATACATACAATCAGTGATTATATTTTTTCAATATGCATAATTTGACAATCAGAGATACTTAATAAAAAAGGGGGAAATAAACACTCCAAAATAAAATTTCCTTCATGAAATGAAGCCAATTTAATTCAATTACTCGATCAATGCGAGATTAGTGATTTATTTGGTGTATCCAGCTTAAATATCCTTTGCCTGAGCTGGAGCCTTATTTAAAATGAGTTTTACAATATAAGTATGTTGGGCAATATAAAATTAAATATGAATTAAATTGATGAAATGGATATTGGACAATTCGAATCTACAAGACTTGTCCTTGTGGCGAGTAGGCACGCTTATTTAAAACGAATTTTACGATATAATTATGTTGGTACTTTATACATATACAGAAATCGAGAGTTAATAATAAAAAAATATGATTAATTATTACAACAGGAGTGGATAGAGGGGGCGCATGGGCAGCACCCAACTTCGAGATTAAAACCCTTTCCCAATAATTAAAAAAGGGATTACTGATCAGACAACCTTAATCTCAGACTAAGAAATACTAAGTAAGCAGATTAGTGTGTGTGTGTGTGTGTGTGTCGCCATTCTCAGTTGCCATTTCAGGTAACTAACATAAATATCTCCGACTGCGCTCTATCTCTAAATCTCTTATCTTCATTAATTATTAGGGCCTTTTGTTCCATGGCTCATAATTATCCCCTTTTGCGTTTGTTGTGCAGCTTCCGCTTCTGATTCTCTCTCCCGTGATACTGTTTCAGGTATGCAATAACCCCGATGTCTGACTTTATCCTCACTTTTTGTTAGGTTTTCTTTTGTTTTTTGTTGACTTTTGCTTGTGTTTTGTGATTATGAATTGGAAGTTTGTGGTTAGCTCGGCTCTGATTGCTGACTCCTTCTTCTTGTAGTTGGAATTTACATCTTGATTTTCTATCGATTAGGTCCCCCTTTTTGTGTTGATTTTAGGTTCGATCGACACTTCAATTGCGGTTGTGATTAGAAATTAGGATACATGGGATTTTGAGACTATATAGCATTGTTTTTCAATTAGATTTTAGCTCTGCTATTTTGTTTTTGTTTTTTTGTTTTTAGTTTCTTTTGTCAATTAGTTCATGTGCACCACTTTTGGTTCCATTGTGCATCCATGCATTCGTACACTCAGCTTGCTTTTAGAATGGCTGTTTCCGATGTGGATACGGAGTGAAAGACGGGTAGACCAAATGCTCTTGATAATATGTCAGAATAAGTAGCATAACGCACAAGTGCCTTCTGGACTATTGTTAGTTACTTTCTTCTGGCGGCTACCAACGAGCATCTTCATAGTTCTTGTGTCCTGCACAAGTGCCTTCTGGACTATTGCTAGTTAATGTTAGAATTTTGCTTTTGGGTTAACAGCTTATTGTGGATTTGGTCTGGTAGTAGTATCTTAGATTCAGAATAGTATACATAATTATTTCAAAGGTTCTCCTATTTGATTTAGTATAAGCTTTCAGTTGCTCAAATCATCAGGATGCTACAGAAAAGATAAGTAACCTGAAGATGTTAACTTTTATCACCTCATGTATGGGTTAAACTTCTAGAATGGGTTCTGTTTTGAGTTAGCTACAAAAATTAGGTGGCATTAGCTGTTTAAGGTGTGAGGGCTTTGATTACAGCAGGAACAGCAATCTTGTATTGATGTGATTTCTTTCTTATAACTGCTGTCATGCTACAAGTTATCATTGCCTTTTCCTTAAACAAAATCTCATTTTGACTCTGTCTAAATAAGTATGTTTTCTTTCCTCATGCTGCGGCTGTTTCAGCAAAAGTCAATGTTGTCCAATTGAATGAGATAGTATGGATCAAACAATTGGTGATGAGATGCCCGAACCTATTGATGATACATGTATCCGGCATAAAGAGAATGAGTTCTCAATAAAACCTGGCAGTTCTGACATGCTGCAATCAGAAATGGTTACACCTGGTGTTGATGATTATCCTCAAATGCCAAGAAATCGATATTCAGTTATACTGGATGCAAAAGACATGGACAGACTTGGTTCTTCCGAACATGCAAGTGCCAGTCCACGCTGTATGGATGATTCTGGGGTAATGGTTGAAGAGTTGACGCTGAGAAATTATGATGACGAAAAGTTGACTGTTGTTGGTAGTTCAAATAATGGAGATCGAATGCAAACTAAAAGAAACCAGTGGCAGAATTTGTATCATATAGCTGGCAGATCAGGAATCAGCAACTTTCATGGACAAAGTGGGTACAAAGGAAAAGGCCAGGCAACCTCAAGTGCCTGGGAGGATGTTGACAACAATTTCTTTCCTGGATTACTAGATCAAAATCAGCCACCGTCAGACTACAATCATAATGCTGTCATGGAAAAACAATTAACGAACAATGATGAAGGTATTCCAGGCCATACTCTGTATTCTTCTGGAGGCATTAGGACAAAGATCTTATCTAAATCTGGTTTTTCAGAGTACTTCGTTAAAAGTACATTGAGAGACAAAGGAGTAATACATAAAACCCACGCTTACAGAGGATCTGGTACTGTGTCTGGGGACCAGGTTCATCCTAAGTCTGGCAATGCTGGTTCAATAAATTTTGTCGCACCATTAGGTTATGCTGGGGAGCCTGTTTCATCTCTTTCAGATGGAGTCTCTGGATCATTCAAAATTCCTGGTACTAGAAGCAATATTGATGGAATAAGTTTAAGAGAATGGCTGGAAGCTGATGGAAAGAAAGCAAATAAAGTTGAGAAACTGAACATATTTAGACAGGTTCTGGATCTTGTTTATTTTTCGCACGCGCAAGGATCTTCGCTTCAAGAATTAAGGCCATCTGCCTTTAAATTGTCAGGGTCAAATCAGGTCATGTATCTAGGATCTTCTGTACATGCAGGGGTCACTGATAATATTACAGATCAAGACAATCACCAATCTAGTCTTAATCGTAATGAAAAGAGGCCAATAAATCAAAGGTTGCTTTCCAGTGAGAACCAAAGTGTGAAGAAGCAGAGATCAAGTGATAAATTGAGCTCTATCCAAAGGTGGCCCCAGTTTCTGTCAAGGTCTGGCACTAGATTTGCATCCAAAAATGTTTCCAAGGATCCTAGCAATGATGTAGATGAGGAGCAGAATCCTATAACTGAAACTAAGAACTACATCATACAGTTTGGCCATAATGTGCCTAATTCATTACATAAATTGCGGTCCTCTGTGAATTATATGTTGGAAGAGAAGTGGTATACAAGTCCAGAGCAGTTCACTGAGAAAGCCTGTACCTTTGCATCAAACATCTACTGCCTGGGGATTCTTCTATTTGAGGTTTGTGAATGCTCATGCTCAAGTTTTTATCTCTTCTAAACAACTCAGAACTCTGGCTGAATGAGAGCAAATATTGTATCCGATTGCCACAAATTATGAAATACTTTACTGCATTAATTATTGTCCCATAAAATTGAATGCATCATAATTTGTATGATTTTTCTGAAGATCTCACTCTATACTTAGATGTGTCACATCTATAACTTTAAAGCTTCAAGACCTTTAAGAAATTTTTTTCAGAGGATTGCTAATGTTTTATTTCATCTGGATTCATTTAACAACTAAGTTTGATACATTTAGTTTTTTGGATTTCTAAGTATTTGACAGTCTTTCATTTTCTTTGTTCACACCCGGGTGTAATTTAAGAATTGGAAAGACCTTTAACTATAGTGCTTATATTTGTAGAGAGTTTTGAAATTGTCATTTCTTGGCTATAGCCAAACATTGATTTATGTAGGTGCAGTGATATAGTATGAAGTATAGAAGATTGAGAGGTGGTAGATTGCTCTTCACCTGGTGTTATCGTATTTAAATGTTAACCAGTGTACTTTCTATGGCTTGCATGTGATACTAATAGCTTAGAAGCATTACTTTTTTGTTTCTCACTTTTGCTTTCCTGGTAAGCTATTTGTCTGAGTTTATCTTTTAACATTAATATGTGTGGTACTGTCAGTTACTTGGCTCATTTGATTCTGGAAGATCTCATGCTGCTGCCATGCTTGATTTACGTCATAGGATTCTCCCTCCCAGCTTTCTTTTAGAGAATCCCAAGGAAGCTGGGTTTTGCCTTTGGTTACTTCATCCTGAGCCTTCATCACGCCCTACAACCAGGTATTTGATTTAATTATTTGGAATGAATATATCTTTAGATAATTCCCACTATTTGCTTGGAACCTTTTTTTTGTGACTGGTTTCTATAAGATGTCAGTTTCAGTAACAGTGTAATTATTTTTGAATTTCAGTGAAATTTTGCAATTTGAATTTTTAAGGGGTACTCAAGAACTACCTCGAGGTGAGTTGTTATCATCTATTCATGAAGAAGACGAGGAATCAGATTTGTTATTGTATTTCCTTTCGACATTAACCGAGCAAAAAGAAAAGTATGCATTCAGTCTAGCGGAACAAATCCAGTGCATTGAAGCTGATATTCAAGAGGTTGAGAAACGGAAACCTAGAAAGTCGTTAGTTCTATCATCTGCTGCTGCATGCGGGAGCAGTGCAAGTGTAGAACCATATTTAAATGCTACAAATGATGCAGAAACTAGGTTAATGAGTAATATCAGGCAACTTGAAAATGCTTACTTTTCTATGAGATCAAACTATCAGCTTGCAGACAGTAATTCTGCCACTGATAGGGATGTAGAACTGCTGAGAAGTCGTGAAAACAGGTGCAGTATGGGAAAGGAAGAGAGCAATGCTGAAGATCGTTTAGGGGGCTTCTTTGACGGTTTGTGTAAATATGCTCGCTACAAAAAATTCAAAGTAAGAGGAATACTGCGGAATGGAGAATTTAATAATTCTGCAAATGTGATCTGCTCTTTAAGTTTTGACCGGGATGAAGACTATTTAGCTACAGGAGGGGTGTCAAAGAAGATAAAAATTTTCGAATTTCAAGCTCTCTTTGATGATTCAGTTGATATTCATTATCCAGTTGTTGAGATATCGAATAAGTCAAAGCTTACTTGCATTTCCTGGAACAGCTATATCAGAAACTTCCTTGCTTCAACAGATTATGATGGCATAGTCAAGGTCCATATTCTTTGCTCACTCTTCTATCATTGATTTAAGTAAATTAAGTACATTGGTATCTTGTTATTAATTTGAGTTATCTTAATATGTCAAATTATATTCTAAATGTTTAATGTCTCGGAGTAAGGTTGTTCGAGTCTCCCACATTGTTGCATTCATGTGTATGTTTCCGTAGCTAGTTGGAATGAGGAAGTATCCAGATGCTCGTCATATTACCTGATATAATTCTGAACATCTCTTGTTATTTTGACATCGCGATATTCTTATTTGTATTTAGTACCTTCGTCTCTGAGAAGCTTACATAACATTACCCTCAATGGTTGTAGCTATGGGATGCATCAACCGGGCAAGGGTTTTCTGAGTTTGCTGAGCATAGTCAAAGGGCTTGGTCTGTTGATTTCTCTCGTGTTGATCCTACGAAACTAGCCAGTGGGAGTGATGATCGTTTGGTGAAAGTATGGAGTATCAACGATGTATGTATCACTTTTCGTAGTTCTGTAATTCTGTTGTGTATCTTGTGTTTTCTTCTCATTGCTTTTCTCCACAACCCTCTTATTTTCTCTCAACCCAAGAGTTCTTTTCCCTGGGATTCAAGTTTAATTCTTATATTGTGGATGAGTTAGAAGTTGGAGAAAATGCATTCCTAAACCCATATAACCACAATCAGCAGCACTTTTGAGCCTAACTCACGAGTATTCTGATTGTTCATTCTCTCCAACTGAAGTTGCTCTGCTTCAGATCTTGGGCATCTACTGTCGCCAAAACAATTTTATTGTCACTAAGAAGTTTTATAATTTCTTTTCAGTTTTCTGTTTAATGATACGGATCTTTACCCTCTGGTGCAGAGAAATAGTTTGTGCACAATTAGGAGCTATGCGAATGTTTGCTGTGTACAGTTCTCACCTCACTCCTCTCATTTACTGGCCTTCAGCTCTGCTGATTATAAGACCTACTGCTACGACCTTCGCAATGTTTCAGTACCTTGGTGTGTATTGGCGGGCCATGAGAAAACTGTAAGTTATGCAAAATTCTTGGATGCAGAAATGCTGGTTTCTGCATCTACTGACAACACACTGAAGATTTGGGATTTAAAGAAGACAAGTTCCAATAGTTTGTCAAAGGATGCTTGTATTTCAAGTCTTAGAGGGCACACTAATGAGAAGGTTAGTTGGTGCCCATCCCAAAAATGGAGTCATTTTTCTTGATATAGTCCACTCTTCTAACTGAACTTTGCTCTTCTGCTTGCAGAACTTTGTTGGCCTATCGGTTAATGATGGGTATATAACTTGTGGTTCCGAGACAAATGAGGTGCTTCTCACTACTAACTCGTATCTCTCTTGCTTTTGGCATGAAAGCATAGTGGTGGGTTCTGAAATGATATCAGAATCATGTAAACACCGTTTGCTTGAGAAAAAAAAGTTGTTCTATGAGAAGATAGGCATAAATGCAACTACGTTCAGTAAATAATGGGATTACTTCTTTTTTAAATAGCTATTACCCGTTGCTTTATACTATTCCATGCCAGAGAGAAATAGATATTTTTATCTAAGGTGAATGATGATTCTTGCTTCTTTCTGAGCTTTGATGTTTATGTTTTTACTGTAGCATGGATAGCGTAAATTGTTGGTTCTGTTTTTATTATGCCTGGTTCAGATTATAGTCAAAGTAATGTACAAGTTACTTTGCTTATCTGTCTTTTCTGCACCGACATGCGATCATGTAATCGCTATTGGAGTCATCATTCTGAGCTCATTTCTGCAGGTATTTTCCTACTATAAGTCTCTACCCATGCCGATTACTGCCCACAAATTTGGCTCCATTGATCCCATAACTGGTAAGGAGACGGAAGATGACAACGGACAGTTCGTTTCAAGTGTTTGCTGGAGACCAAAGTCAAATATGGTTGTTGCTGCTAATTCAACTGGGTGTATCAAACTCTTACAGTTGGTTTAGACATATTTAAGTTTGTTATCCCATCACATGCTGTGTCGTATCAACATACATATCTTGCACTTGTTCTGGTGGCTTGTTTTGTTGCTTCCGAACTGTGCTGGAAACAAAGCTTGATCGTGGAGTTTAGCTTTGGAAGAAAGTGGGGCTTTTACCTTCCATGCCTCCATCGACGCCGTTTGTCAAGAACTGGAAGCTAGGCTTGAGACAGGGTTTGTCAAGAGTATCTTGGCGAAGAATAAAAGTGGTATAAGTGCATGTCTCTAATCAGCTAGCCCGGTGGCGTATTCTCAGTTTCTCGCAGCAGTTGCTCCATATAAGCAACGCGAAATTCCTACTGGCCATCATTTGAAGTAAGTGCCGATTTCTGCACAATTGATTTTTATTGTTGATATATAGTGGAATTGTAACTATATATTTGTGTGGTTGAGGCTGCTTGTTGAGCGGCATTCTTTGTATATTGATGTGTATAATTAGTGTACAAGGTTTAGCTTTATTTATAGCAAATTGAACTACTATTCTATTCGTATTCATATGTATTATGTAATGAGTGGGATAACTGCACTAAAAATAGTGGATTCTTCATTCTTTCACTTGCATACTCCATTCCCTTCCTTTTAGAGCCTGCTTATGTAACTTAATTTACTTTTGCTCTAGTTATATTGTTTTTTCGAGGGAGAATGCATTTTTGGATACTTGAGCTTTCTACATTTGTATAAATGGATGTTTTGTATTTTTTTCCTTTAGTTGCAATTGAGTCCATAGACTTCTGTTTATAGGCATTATAATCTTTATATATTAATGTCCATTGATTATTAAACCGACACACTGAGTTACTGTTGTTTGTTTGTTTTTGTTTTTGTTTTTCTGGTGGAGCAAACTAATTTACTTTTGGCAAAAAAACAGTTGAATTTGTGTGCATAAAGCTAAAAAAACATATATTTTGAATCAAAGGAAGTATAATCAACCAAAAGTGATTTCTTTCTTACCCAATTAATATAATTCCAAGAAATATATTAAACCATGTTTTAGTGGAGTGTTGCATTGATTCACCCAATCTCTTACAAATCATTATAATTCTCTTACAAATCATTATAATTCTAATAACTGTATTTACAAATCAGAAGAAGAATACACAACAGACATCCCAATGTACACAGAAACTTGAAATTAAAGACTGTTACTGATGTATAACTAATACGCCTCTCGTGTGATGCACATGCTAGGGCATATTTTATAATTTTTAATTTAAAAATAAATAAATTATGTAGAAGTGTCAAAATGTTATCATTTATGAGTTAGATTAATTGATAACAAAAAATAACTTATGCTATTAGTTTAAATATTATTCTATTTGAAGTAGTGTATATAACAATATTATCAACTCATCAACGGGTATAGTATTAAATTGAGTATCGTATGGTATTGGTAATTATTAAATTTATAAAGAAAAAAGTAAAATTAGGATAACAATAAAGATATAAGATTTTTATATGTTAACTAATTGTTATACTCCCCCTCTCACAAAACAGTGCACAGTTTGTAATCTTGAGGTATCCTCCAAATTAGTGAATATTTATTTCTTACTATTTTTGTCCATATTTTATTTTCACTTATTTACAGTTTTACCACACATAACTAGGGATGTCAATCGGGCCAACCCGCTCGGATTCGGGCTGACCCTATCGAATTATCAGGCTATTCGGTTATAGGTCATTCGGGTTGTAATTTTTGCGGATTAGAAATTCTTAATCCTAACCCTAAATTATCGGGTTTCGGGCTTACCCATCGGGCTAATCGGGCTCAAAATTTTTAATGAATTTTTTAATTAATATATTAATTTTGACAATTTTATATTTGTAACAAAGAAATACATCAATAAATGAATGTCATTTCAACTCAAAACTAATATATAGCATTTAGAGAAGTAAGAAAATACATTTTTCTTAATGGATTATCATTTTTTTAATTTTTAAATCTAAATGTTTTAATTAAATGTTATAGTAAAATATAGAAAAGTGAAATGATGAAAATAACTTTCGAATATTGAATTAAAATATATTTTTTTCACATACATTTGAAAAAAATCTTATTATATCAACTTTCAAAAGTTGAAAAAATAATAAATTAATGAAGTTTGAAAATTAAATAACGAGAAATTGCTAATTTTTGGGTCAATCCTATGGGTTCATGCTATCTTCGGGCCAACTCTATCGGGTTGCGGCTTATTCGGTTTAGGGTCATTCGGGTTGAGATTTTTTCGGTTTCCTGTTAGATTGTCGGGTTAATCGGATCAACCCACAGGTTTCAGGCTAAATTGACATCCCTACACATAACCCACATTTCTCCATTCACAACACTCTACCTAATAAAGTGGAAACTTGACCTTCTCCACTCACACTACAATCTACCTAATATCTATTAAAACTCATGTAACAACTTAAAGTAGACTATTTTATGAAATGAAAATAGTATATATATATATATATTCCCGCAGTATGTCTATTTTATATGTAATTGAGAGAAAAATAATTATTATATCATATAATTACTTCAACTATATATCAAACTTTAACATTTCAGAGAAAATTTTGAGAATTTATCAATTCATTTACTTATTTCAGAGAAAAATTTGAGAATTTATCAATTCATTTACTTTTGATTTACACACTCTCACACACATATATATTGATATATTCATATCCATAATATAATATGTTAAATAATTATTATAGATTTTAAAGCATATAATATAAGTCAATTTCATTTTGAGCAAATAATAACTAAACCATCAATAAGTTTATAATTAATAAACTAATTTTTTTAAGGAAATATCATATTAGTATTGAAATGAAATTAAACAGAGAATCAAGTCAAATGCCCAACAAACATAATGATGCTATATCCGACCAAAATAAAGAGGCCGAAAATGCCTAAAAAAACGAAGAGACCAAAAAGGGGCTGGAAAAAAAAAATGTTTCATTGTTATTTCAATTTTCTTAAATTATGCAGCACTAAACAAAAAATATTTTTATTCAGAAATAATAATTTAGTACAATAGCGCCTCAAAAAAAAAGTAACTTGCTAAATTGTTGCACAACATAACCATAAAAAAATGAGAACAATGAGACGCAATGATTGTAATTTAAGAAGAGAAGGAAGAGATAACTGAGCAATGTTAAATATTGTTATCAATTTGGGTAGGGCTACCATTTCAAACTTTCCACTAAAAATCTTGTTTCTCACTCTTATATATTCATAATGAAGTTATTATGATTCAAAGCAAATAAAATACAAGTTGCTGTTTCTGATTCATAAAAGAAACTTGGAGAAACCAAAGGGATAAACAACTCCACTCAACTGTTCGTATCATGTTGAAAAGGAAGACAAGTGAGAAATTCATCACATGTTGGCCTCTTTCACCCAAGATTGTCAACATTATTTTCTTTTCTTTTGGGGATTTTCCTATGTGATGCAGAATTTAGGAAAATTTACATACAATCATATACCAATATTAAACCAAAGTACATTAGGTTTTATAAACTCAAAGAAATTCAAATACCACAGAATATATATCATCTATCAAAATGTAATCTTAGTGTCAAATCTTACTGACCTGCATACGAGCACATTTCAATCATAGTCACTGCCTCTGTTGTAAAAATCGGCCTAGGCGGCCGCCTAGGCGCTCGGTGGCTGCCTGCCACGGCGTATACGGGCAAATCGGGTGGATTAGGCGGCCGAACGCCTAGGCGCAATTGTGCGGCGATTAGGCGGCCGCCTAGATCCGATTTTCAATTTTTTTATTATAAATATATATATTTTGGATTTTGGATGATTTAAACTTTAATTATTATTATTATTTGAAATGTTAAGATTTATG
>JAYDZE010575390.1:0-11544 GCA_034509125.1 Monilaria moniliformis
CTAATCGGGTTCGGGCTAATCGGGTGCGGGCTAATCGGGCCGGAATCTTTATCGGGTTATAAATTTCCAACCCTAACTCTCTAAAATTAGCGGGTTAATCGGGTCAGCCCAGCGGGTTCGGGCTGGACTGACATCCCTAGACACAAGAAGCGCTAAATGTTCAAATTCAAATGAATCTCAACTAATATAGATTCCAATTGTCCCAAGAATTTAAAAAAAAAACAAAAAACAAAAAACAAAAAAAAAAACTTAAAGTTAGCGACCCAAATAATAATTGGTCCAAATGAGAGCCCAATAGAGTAAGTCACATATTTTGTGCATGTAAAGTATGTAGTACGTAGAATAAGTATGTCCATTTAAAATTATATAATATTTAAAAAACATAATGATAATTATGTATTAAATAACTTAAACATTTTATAGATAATATATATTTGAGCATGCTTTTATTTTTATTTCTAAAAACATCATTTTTTATTGTCCTCCTATTTGACATATATTATATAAATTTAGGATCCTTAATCAAATTTTAAAAAGAACTATTAGCCCACACTTAATATGACAATTTTGGGCTGTTACATGTCCAACTATATGATTGTTAAAAGTCGATAATTAAATAACCCAAAATTAATACAAAGAACTGAAAATAGTAGAATCTCTAATTCATTTAATTTATCCTGATCCAGCGCCGCTCGCTTTTCTTCTTCTTTCTGTGCTTCTTCTGCGTCTTCCTCTCTATGCATCTTCCGCAAAAAAATTATAATCCTGCGTCTTCTTCTTCCCTTTCATAATCTTGCACCTTCTTCTTAACTCTTATAGACAATAGCGGTGAAACTGTAAATTTAAAAAAAAAATATAAAGTGGAACTGTTATGTTAGTGGAAAATGCATTCCGCAGTACCGTTCTGTACCGCAGCCGCGTATCCTACTTCTCTTCCATCTTCTTTCACCTGAATTTCTGTATTTCTTCTGTGTTCAGAATTTCATCTTTTCTGTCAATCAAGTTATTCTCTTCTTCTTTCCCGGATTTTCTTTCTTTGTGTTCTCTCAAGTTTTCATCTTCTCTTTTCTCAGTTGAGAAGAGAAAAGGAAGTAGATTCAGGAAAAGGTCTTTACAGAAGTTATCCAGTGGCTTAAGAAATCTACTGAATGCACGTGCTCCTTTATGTTGGTATGTTACAAATTAAATTGTAGACAAAAATTGATTAATTTGTTGGAATTTGTTGGTGTTGCTGCAAATTAAATTGTAGCAAAAATTGATTAATTTGATGGAATTATGAGTTGTTACGAATATTAATAAACGCTTTAGTCAATTAATTATAAACAAAACAAGTGGTGGAATATTGATACGAATACTAATGACCGACTTTAATCGAAGTTTGATTTGATAACGTTTCAAAATTAAAGGTCAAACATTTGAAAAAGGGGTTTAATCATAATTACGTGAAAAGACTTATATCATTGAAACTGTTTGGGTGTTTTTCTCAATAAAAAAATAAAATCTTCACACTGTCAGGGTTTCTGATATTATCATATTTCAATTTCCAGTATCGAATTACTTTGAGTTATTGCTTAATATACAAATAAATTTAAGACATAACATTTCAAGTTAGAAGTTTACTTCGAACCATGTAAAAATACTTGTGTTTTTTATTTTATTTTTTTAGTTCTTTATTTTGCACTTTATTAAACTATCATCACTTAACACAGGTATATACTTTACAATATAGTATTCATGTAAATTTTTAGCAGACATCTTCTATTGAAAGGTTTATTAATACCAACTAAGTGTAAATTGGCTAAGTGTTTTATCAAAGTTTTCAATAAGACAAACAATAACTATTACATTATGCACATTGATAGTATCAATCCAATTAATATGCTAGTTTAGCTTTTAGTAGGATTCATAACTATCTATTCTTATAATCTTTCATTTGTTGAATTATTATCAATACTAAATTATTTTTATTGGAAAAAATATTATATATAATAATTTTATATAGATTATGCATTCGGTGGAGACTATTATAAGTTTCATGTGGAACTAAAGTATAAGTAGAATTGAAAAACTTCTCTAAATTATTTTTTATTACATATTAGAATATTAATATTATTTTTCTGGATTTTGCAATATTATCAAGAGGGCCTAAACTGTCTGCATAAAGAATGTGACAACATATTATCATTGTGCAATGATATTTTATTTAAAAGTAATTAAATTAGCAAGATTTTTTTCACAGACGTAAATAAATGTAATAGATGAAATATATATGGCATTTAGTATATTGAATTAGAAAATTTACCATCCACAACATATTAGGAAATTATTTTAATCATGTAATATTTTTTTTAAGATAGTATGTTTGACTTTCCTAACAAAATAATGGAAATATTGTTAATCCTATTATGATTTTAATATAAAAATATATATATTTAAGATAAATAAAAACACAAAAATAGGTGATGCCACATAAACATAATTGATGATGTGGCATATAATTTATAGAATCGCATTTGTTAAATATATATTTATGGACTAACAAATGCTATTAAATTAGCTACATTTGTCCTCCATATTATGCACAAAAAATATTATATATGTATTTTTTTTCATTTCCAAAAATAGGTTCCTCATTTGCCTTTCGTGGTGACTCGAATCCTCAATTTATTAGTTAGAGTGGAAGCATCTTACTAACTAAATTATGATTTTTTAAATTTTATTTAAAATAATAGTAATATTACATTTTCGTGAGCAATTTTAGTTGTATAAATCTATGTGTTTAGTATAAAAATAGTGCATTTGATTATGTGTTTTTGTTGTATAGAGACGATCTATTTGATATTATTCTAAGGAGATGAAGTTTTTTCTATATAATTAAAATAAATATATGAAATGCTTGTGTACCATAAAAAATGCTCGCGCCTCGACTCTAGCAGAATTTAGTGTATATTGCACATATAACTTAATCATATGCAATTGTTTGCTATTTTATAATACACATTTTTAAACTATTTTTTAATTATTACATTAAAAAATTTGTAACCGTTATATTATTTAACTAATTAAAAAATGTGTAACCGTTAAATTCAATTTCATATAATTGCAATTCCAAATTCATTTTACCAAACACGCGTATTTATTGATCTTATTACTTTATTTCCAAAATAAAACAAAATGGGTTGTAAATCTCTCTCTCTCATGGAGTGGTTACCAACTTAGAATTCGTACTGAAACGTGTGAAATTATTCGGAGAAAACCTCTTAATGGTTAAGTAAGCCATGACATAACCATAATTGACCATTCAATTATGCAGCCCTAGAGGCTACAACTACTACTTACTCCATTGAAGTACAAATAAACCTTCACAACAATTATCATGCATAAATAAATAAACACAAAAATAATATGAGTTCTATCTTTTAGTCAACTAACCATGAAGGCATGCATACTACAAAATCTATGCATAATATATTGTCTTTTAAACCCCAAATCCCTTTGTCCATAATAGATTATAGACATACACAGACACATAAATAATTTTATTTAAAATTTACCATCTACTGGGAGTCGACTAGGATGCTACATTGCTACGTACGATACACATTTGAATTTATATATCATCAAACCATCAATTTATCACTATTTTAGTTTTATTTTATTTTTATTATTTGTCAATAGTTTTTTGAGGGGTATATTTGTCAATAGCTGAAACAATTACAGCGATACTCAAAAAGTTCTCATCTTTACATGATTTTTTTTTTTTCTAATTTGGAAATTTTGTAAACTGGATACCACTATAAAAGAATTTGAGAAGAATAAAGTTTGAACAATGACCTAACCCTTTTGACGAGAACCGCTCATTTTTATATCTTCTTGTAATAATAATGCAGACTTAAATGAAAATTTCTAAACAATAAAAGAATTATAATTAAGTACTCTGTTTGATATATCCGCTGCGGTTTTCAATTAGGATACAACATAATTTCATAAGAAAATATTCCAAAAAGCCCCGATATTCGCAGATATAAATACAGAATTTGAACAAGAAAAAAAAAATCTGCAGCGGCATCCGCTTTTAAACACTTGTTATTCCTCGTGCAAGATCGTCATCCTACGAGGATTTGTTCGAATTCTTTGAAAGTTAAAATCTATTTCGGAGTGTACGATGTTAATGCTTCTCGTTTCTTTATTTGAGGTTTTGTAACTTTGAAAAATTGTTGACGTGTAGCGTGTACGTCCATTGGCGGTTTGCAGCGAGGTTCTTTCGAAACTTTCAAACTCGCTCTTGAAAAAACTCCCCTTATTAGATTCTGTCGCGATCGACTGCAGTTCATCTTTTCTTTTTTACTTTTCTTATTTTCTTCTTGTTTTTCTCTGTCCAAGTCCTATCTGTAATTTGTTCTTGTTCCTTTTCTGGGCTTTTCCGACACCAGTTCTCCACGTCTCTATCTATCTCTCTCTCTCTCTCTCTTGGGCGCTGCCATTTGCAGACAGAACGAGAGAAATTAGGAAAAAAGACTGGTTTTTGCAGTGAAGGGGAGATGGGATTATTGAGCAGTTTGTTGGGAATGATTGGTTTTGGGATTGGGCTGCCGGTTGGTCTCTTTATTGGGTTTTATTTGTTCGTTTACTCTGATTCCGAAGATGTAGAGGTAATCCCATCTCCAAATGTTGTTCAATTCTGTTTTTGTGTGTATTTTCTAATGTTGCATTGAGATTTTATGAGTTTCTGCTCCTTGATTTCTGTTTTTATGCATTCGATCACATACGTGTGTGTGTGGGTGGGTGGGTTTAGTCGCTAGATTGATTAGAAAGTGATGCTTAGTTTTATGTACATTCTTCTAACTTATATTCACTAGTGTGTGTGTGTATGATTTAAATGAAATATTCCAGTTGAAGCAGTTTATCCAATTATTTGGGTTTTTTTAATCATCTTATGAGCAATGGAAGATGATGATGATTTCTCAGATCAAGAAAATTTTCCAGATGAGAGTTAAAAAAATTTGACTAGTTCTGTGTATATTTTAGTCTTGTTCGCGTTATAAGTAACTTTATATGCAAGCAAAATACTGATGTTAGAAAGTTAGAATCCACTCTGTTCGTTGATACAGTTTCAAATGTGGAATTACATGCTTACTGTTGATTATGATCAATTGTTTATGAATGGACTCTAGGATCTGGAGAGTCGGCCACTCTGTGAGCTCGACCCTGTTGCACTGGAAGACCTTATGCCCGAGATTCCCCTGTGGGTGAAGAGTCCTGACTACGATCGGGTAAATATATGTATCTTGCCTGCTTCATCTGGTGCAGTATATTCAGAAAGAACGAATATCTAATTTCAGCAAATGTCTGTTGAAAAATGTTTTGAATCTGCAGGTAGATTGGTTGAACAAATTTATATCATCTATGTGGCCTTTCATGGAGAAGGTATATCTTTTGTAGCTTTTTAAACTTTGTAAATTAAGGTACCGGTTTTTTTCACTGATAACGATGTGCAGGCAATCTGCAGCACGATTAGAAGCACAGCAGAACCGATTTTTGCAGAGTACATAGGGCAATTTAAGATAGAAGCCATTGAGTTCCAGAATCTGAGCCTTGGTAATGTTCCACCTACTGTTCATGGTGAGCTCTCGTTCTAGGTTATTTGCTTGAACTAGACGTCCGACTTTAAAATGTTGAGCAAGTTTTCCAGAACATTCAACAGAATGTCTTGATGTTCCTTGGCAGGTCTTAAAGTCTCTGAGACGAACGAAAGGGAACTAGTGATGGAGCCAGCTATCAGATGGGCCGGCAATCCAAATATAATCGTTGCAGTAACTATTTCCTCTGTAAAAGTGACAATCCAGGTAAAAGTCGAGTCTTCTCGAATGAAGAACTATGTTTATTGAGTTCATATCACGAAATTATGCATTCATGACCTCATAACATTTGCAGTTAGTCGATTTGCAAGTTTTTGCTATGCCTCGAGTTACCTTGAAACCGCTCGTGCCTACAATACCATGTTTTGCAAACATAGTGGTGTCTCTTTTGGAGAAGGTATGTTGATGCAATGTTTGTACTATATACATTTTCCTTTCTTTCTTTCTTTTTTGTCAACTGAGAGTTTGTTATCTTGCTTACAGCCGCATATAGACTTCGGGGTGAAGGTATTGGGAGGCGACGTGATGTCGATTCCTGGCCTTTATCGATATGTTCAGGTAACAAACAATCTCTAAACTTCTTGAACTCTTTAACTTGATCAATAAAAATGTTTGTCATCATCTAATCTTGACAGGAAAGGATTAAAAAAGAAGTTGCTAGTCTTTACCTTTGGCCAAAATCTCTTGAGATACCGATGCTTGATGCTTCAACGTGAGTCACTCATTTGCTTTGAGCATAGAATGTTGCCATAATCCTATTTCAAAACTGAAACTGTCCATCTCCATTCTAGGGTGGCCGTGAAGAAGCCCGTTGGGATCCTGCACGTGAGAGTTATACGTGCAACGAAGCTTCTGAAGATGGATCTACTCGGCTTGTCTGATCCATATGTCAAGCTGAACCTCAGCGGAGAGAAGCATCCGTCCAAGAAAACTACAGTCAAGAAAAAGACCTTGAATCCCGAGTGGAACGAGGAATTCAAGCTCTCGGTCAAGGATCCCCAGTCCCAGATGCTTCACATAAATGTCTATGATTGGGACAAGGTAATGATCTGCGTTTTAGTATGAAAATAGACGCGGTTCACCTGTTGTTTTCTGTCTACAAATCTTGGCATTTGTAACAGGTAGGCTCACATGATAGGCTGGGGACTCAAGTTTTTCCTCTGAAAATGCTGACACCAAACGAGGAGAAAGAAGTCACCCTCGACTTGTTGAAGGACACGAGCATCTCTGATGTTAACAAGAAGCAGAGAGGGCAGCTGTTTCTCAAGCTCACATACGCTCCATTTAGAGAAGACAACGACAGTTTTAGTGGGGTTCTCGATGGGTACAGTAGGAAAGACAGTGTGATGGATAGGGCTCTAAGCAACATAAGCACAACGAGCGCTGCAGGCCTACTCCTAGTCACCGTGCAAGGCGCACAGGACGTGGAAGGATCGCGCCACAACAATCCATATGCATTGATCATCTTTAGAGGCGAAACAAAGAAATCAAAGGTAGTTTTCCTCTCTGTCACAACACCTTTCTTTTTCCTTTTTTTTGGTTGTCTTTCGGCATGATCAAATGAAGAAAAATGGTGGGTTTTAGATGGTGAGGAAGACGCGAAACCCTATGTGGAACGAGGAGTTCCAATTCTTGCTGGAAGAGCCTCCATTACAAGAGAAGATTCATGTGAAGGTTATGAGCAAAAGAACAAGCCTCAGCTTCCATTCCAAGGTATGGCTGCTATGGCATTAGTCCCCGTCCCTTTCGTTTATTTGATTCTTGACTTGAGGTATCTTGGGTTATCTACAAACCTGCGTTGATTCTTTGTCCCCAACATAGGAATCTTTAGGGCATGTCGACATCAACCTTGCTGATGTCGTGCACAACGGGCGTATCAACCAGAAGTATCATTTGATCGACTCGAGGAACGGAGTGATACACATTGAGTTGAGGTGGAAAACCATATGAGGGAAGGTTGAAGATCATGCACAGTGACAGATCTGGGATATGTATGCATACAGATCTTGGAGGGTACAGTAGTCATTTGAATCTTGTGGTTCAAAAGTTTGGCGCCAAAGCAATTCTTTTGTGAACATATATATTAAAATGACAAAATAAAAACTTACTAATATTATAGATCTTGTGGAAATATAAATAGTTTTTCTCATGTTGTGATGGAATTTGGAAATGTACATAATTTTCATGATTGTGGAGCAGCCAACCAATAATTTCCTAGTAATATTTTTTTCGCTTAAACCAATAAAATACCAACCAATATTGATTGTAAGGATATTGTGTGAGATTGGATTTTGTAGCATTATTACTTAATAATGTTAGCGATCACTACGAATTAGCAAAATGCATATGATTATGTGGAATATTCAAGCAAAACTCAATCTAATTATGCAGCATGCCAATACAAATTTGGATTGGGGTTATAAATGGAGATCTAAAATTCTAAAATGGGCCTGGCAGTGGCACCCCGTTTCTTCAGTGAAACAAGCAAGCCCACATGCTAGTTTGCAGAAAGAAATCCAATTATCAAAACAAATGAATTTCCAAAACTACTCAACATTGATACGATACGATTGTCCAAATATTTTGTAAATATTACACTTTTCCATTTGTCAACACAAGGGATTTTTGGTAACTTGCACATAAATTGCACCAAATATATTAACGTATACAAGTAAAAACAACAAGAAATCTCAACCCTAAAGTTACATTTGTGCACCAAATAATAATAATATTTAGCAAATAAATAATCCATGTTGAAGTGGGCAGTTTCTTCATATTTAGCTGTGCGACATTCATTGACTCGTAAATTACATTTATATCTATAATGCCATTTAATACAATTGGATCATGCATGCATAACTTATGTGCACTGATTAATGATAATTAAACCTAAATCGCAACACTAGGGACCGACTTGTCTATTTCTAATGGTAGTGATTAAGGTGATGTGGCTTAGGTTTGACTTATAATGCTGATGATGAAATGCACATGTGACATCATAATTAAGTGGAAAACTAGTCAAGAAAATGCTTGAATCATCCATCAATTGAGATGGATGTGTATGGGCACTACATCAATTATTATAGGAGAAAGTATCCTAGAAAGGTGAAATTAAAAAAATGCTTCACTCCTTTGTATTCTCTTTTGGTGCATCATAATCATCATCTATATCTCTCCACTATGCTATTAAGATATAATTAAGAATAATCTATAATCTAATTTTATGCCAAGCAAAATTAAATAAAAACGATTACCAGCTATATTCATATAGTCAATTACAATGATGCTTGCTTTCCATGCCACCTTCAATAGATAATGATGCTTGCATGCCCTACATGCATAATTACATGTTTGAGCCGTTAAAATCTATACACAAACTACATTTAAAAAACAAAACCCTAATAATTGATTATCAATACGTGCTTGTAAATGTATTGAATTTGTAATCAACAAGGTCACATATAGATAGATGCTAACTATATATTTATAATGTCATTGTGATATATAGAGATACAACTATATAATAGAAAACACAATCTCGTCCAATATTATGTCTCATCGTGTATGCCAATTATGAGAGTTTACGATCCTAATTTACAAAACCTAATTTTGAGTGATGGTAGTCAAACAAGTAGATCAATTTAATTAATACATTTAAGCATGGGAAAAGGAGAGGACTATGTGACATGTCTATGTGCAGGCAGAAAGAAACAAGAAAGCAATTATCTAAATGACCTAAGTGGGAGGCAATACACTAGAAACTTTAAAATCTAGGAGTGAAGAATTTAGAATAAATAAAAGAAGAATAAACGAAAAGAAAAGGGAGAAAATTTTGAAAAAACAGTGTGTGCTTTCTAGTTGACTTGCCACAGAAAGTCTGGCAAATTTAGAGGGGATAGTAAAAGGGAATCATATAACTTTAATAAAGGGGTTATCAAAGGATTCCCTTTGTTAATGGATCTCTAGCTACTTGATAGCATATGTGTGTGCAAGTGTGTGTGTGGGTATAATTTAACAAGAAATCTATATGAAGTTTTACTTTAGTTCCCTTTCACACACTCAAACACACACTATGACACCAACAACACACACAAATCTAGGATTAAGGGTTTGTGTGTGTTTGAGTTTATAGATGAAAATGTTTTTCTCTTTGTGCTTCCCACTCAAAACACACTAAATAACGCAAACAAGAAGTTGGGTTAAAGAAAAGGTGCGTGTGATTCGAGCTTTGGTTTCTTGGTGTTTAATTTCACACAAAAACATAGTAAAAACACACACAAGTTGGGTTAAGGGGGGTGGGGTGGGTTGGGTTGGGGGCATGTGTGGTCTCAAAAGGAGGTGTGAAATGAAAAGGAGTCACTCTCTTGGTTCCTAGTTGATGTATTTTGTGGGGGAGAGGGAATAAAGCTTTTTTTGCAGCTTAAAAAGATATGTGCCATTTTCGCTTTTAAAAGGTTGGCTTTTGAGGGAGTAAAAGTAAAAATTATAAAGTGGGAGGAATAGAGAACACCACTACCTACTCAAAATCAATTTTTTATTTTTTATTTTGAAATAAAGAAAATCGAATTGTGTGGCATGTTTCTTTTTTTCTTGATTTTTTAATTTCTTTCTTTAGGAAATTATGTGTACTTATTTATTTTTCATTTTTCTTGTCTTCTTGATTGTGGGATTTAGATTATGCACTAATTTTGAAGTTGAGAAGATAAAGAGGTTCTTAGTCAAGATTCTCCATTTCTAATTGGACAAATTTTTGATGTTCTACTAGTGCTAGAAGCATTGATACATGAGATTATAACACAAACTACATTGAGATTTCACTTATTTCTTTTATATTAAGATATTTTGTTCGCACCAAGAAATAGTGATTTCGATATTTCGAAAACAACAACGACAACAACGATACATTAGCGTAAGAAATTTCCATTGTTTTTTTTCTTTGATTATGATGGCAAAATTAGGTTTGTTAACCAATGGAGACAATTCATTGAAGATATTTTTTAGTGGGATTGAGACATGCTTTAATGAGACATATGCCAGTATGAAGTTATGAACAAGAACAATAATGACATGACTATCGTTTTATTATTTTATTATCATACTAAATTGGATACTTCTAATTTTAAGAGTAATAGGTCTATTTCAACTTAGCTTCGCATAATTTGGGTGTGCCTATCGTGTTTCTAAAATATTGAGTCCTAATTTCTCATGCCTCAAAAAAAAAAAAAAAAGCAATATTAATTTCTCATTTTGTTAGTTTTATGAATTTGACGAAATAAAGACTCCCGCGTCTAGTTACTAGTATTTCTCACATATGTAGAGATGATTATTTAAATACAAAGTGGACAGAACTTTCGAATGTTGTTGGAATGTATAAAAACCAAAGAAATTCTACTTTCGATTGCTGCAATTATATATGGAAGTAGTTGTGATTTACTATTGTCATAAAAAAAATACTATTGTACTATGTATAATATATTTTCATATATGAGACGGTCTCTTGTGCGTGCGAGCGTACAGTGAGAACCACTCTTTAATTATTAATTAGTAAGTTAATTACTATTTAAGTAATTATTATCTAATCACTATAAAAACCTCAATATCATCCTAATAAAATGGAGAGTTCTATTCTATCCCACCGAATAATATGGCATATATATATTGACAATTTCTGTGCTCGAATTAAATTAGGGGACACTCTCTAGAAAGAAAACCTATGAATTTCTAAAGGGTTGTGATTTAGGGACATTATGTCTTTACCATAATAGGGATTGATTAGTAATTTTGTATTATTTTTTATGTTTGACTAATTTTGAAATTTATAGTATTTCATGTATAGACTTTTTTACCCTTTATCTAGTAAGATTATAATAAGATTTGATTCTTTGATTTGAAAAACAAATCAAAT
>JAYDZE010575401.1:0-11544 GCA_034509125.1 Monilaria moniliformis
GTCTCCAATTCACTGTCAACTAGTTGAAGCTTTCCACCAGCATCCTGGCTTTTCTCGCGCAAATCTTCAAGTTGCCTCGTCACGTCCCTCAAGTCATTTTCAAGTTTCGCAATCTCCTGCACATGTCTCTTTTTCTCTTCTCTCCTCTTACTAAGTTCCTTATTGGTAGATTTTATCTTTGAATTTATACGAGTTGTCTCCTCCTTTAACTTAACAAGCTCAGATTGCTGCAGCATCAAAATAAGATAAATGTGATAGGTTGATATAGACCTCTATCAGTTACATAAACCAAAAAAAGTGTCTGCAACAATGAGGAGATATTTTAAGTCAACAAAGAGAAGAATCCAAAGGAAATAGATCTTTGTTTATTATGAGACATTTCTTTTAAATCACTGTCAACTAGAAAACAAAGATGTAGCTGTCTGCATACTTTTGGTCAGGATTTAGTAAGACCAAACAAAAGGTATCAACTATCAAGATAAGACAAAAGGGTCCTATGTTCAAATCTAACTCTTGACCATTTATAGAAAAGTTTCACTTTCTCAATAAGACACAATCGAATTCAAAGGCATCAGAGTCACAATGAAGAAAGAAGTGGATAGTCGAACAAAATCAAGCTTCAATCCATATAGTACCTCTGACTGAAACACTTTGATACTGGAACATTGGCACAAAGCTACAGGTTTTGGAAGGGCAAAAAAAGCAAACATAAAGTATTTATTCAATTAATAACAAAATTACAAAGAGATGAGTCCATCCCTAAGAGTTGAAAACACTCCAAAAAAATTATACAACTATAATCTCTGATTACATTAGATACAAAAATGATTTTGAACACCCTATGATTTGAGCCCCATCAAGCAACCATGAGATTGACCCTATCCCACACTTCCTCCAAATGTTCATCTCAATCATCATAGATTCTTCTACGTCTTTCAAGCCAAGGAGTGATGAAGTCGTCGATTATGAGTTTGTGGAGTAGTGGACAATGATGAAGTTGGCAGTTACAGTAGTGGAGCAGCCATTATCTTTTCCTTTATTGCGCAATTATGACTTTATGTAGGAGTAGAGTATATAATGATCCTTAGCTGTTTGAGAAGGATTATGCATTATCATTTGTAGTAAACTGCATTACCTAGCCGAGGCCTTCACTAAGGTGGAGCTATCTTTTAATTATCAAATATATTACGTTTTTTCCCATATATCAAGCGTTTGACAAAAGCACAAAACCAACTTCCTTGCTTCTTTTCTCTAACAGAGGCTGGACAAATCATCCCCACAAAACATTACCCTTTTGTCTAATGAAGCTTCAGGATTCAATAAACACAGATAAGGAACTGATCTTGAAAAGGCTATAGGTTTTCTCATATTTTGACCATAACACTTAAGAGATATGTGAACTATACTGGAGCTTACAACTGATCAGGTCATCAACAGTACTTTAAGAATATAATGTTCAATGAAAACTCTGTTATAGCCTCCATAATAGTGTATGGAACAATCAAAACCATCATTAGCAATGAGATGCTAGTGAGATATCTTTTCCTCTAATAAATTCTTTCATATTGCTTTAATGTATGACAGCCTCCAACCGCTTCCTCAAGGACTTCTTATTAAAGCCTACTTAGTAAGTAGACTAAAATTGCTGCAACTAAACTCAAAATATGTGGATGAACAGAACTAGCAGTATGCATTTGGCTCTATCTAGCATTGCAAAGAAGAATCCAAAAAATCAATCAGAATAAGAGGTCAGCAAAAATTTCTCTGAAAAATATAAATCTTACTTTATCGAGTCTACTCTGTTTCTCTGCAATCTTCCTCCTGCGTAGTTGAATCTCTTTCAAATATCCTGCTTGCTCTTTACTCTTTCTCTTCGATTCAGCTTCATAAGTTTCCAGTTCATGCACAATTTCTTTCAGACTATTCTCTTCAACAGAAAGGTCCTCATTAGCTTT
This sequence comes from Monilaria moniliformis, assembly GCA_034509125.1. Lineage (NCBI taxonomy): Eukaryota > Viridiplantae > Streptophyta > Magnoliopsida > Caryophyllales > Aizoaceae > Monilaria > Monilaria moniliformis. The sequence continues at coordinate 1,956 of JAYDZE010575401.1, forward strand.
TTCGATGTCTTTCTCTATGTTTGATAGTTGCCAAAGGTAATTATCTTGCTTCAAAGATTTCTGCATGCAAGTTACGGAGATTAGAGAAAATTCTGAGTAAAAGAAAAAGGACCTGTTTAGTACTGTAATAAGATTTTTTAGGCCAACAAAGTTGAAGTCCGTCCGATAACAAGAGAAGAAAATGGTATTCTGGAATTGCATAGGTCTTCAATATGCTTGATGTATAAAGTAAGTCTATAATGAAATTTATATGAATGGTTAATTATATATTTCAAGCTTCACTGTTGCATAGATCATGATAAAGCTTGATTATACAACTAAGCATTAATATACCATATGTTATGAATTATAAGACTCGGTAAAAAAATACAAAATTCAAAATGTTAAAACAATATCAACCAGTTGCTCTTGCAGTTTGAGATTCCTTTCAGCCTCCTCCTTCTGCAGCTTCTTCTGCTTTTTCTCGGCTGAAATGGTTTTCTTTTTCTGATGAGCAAGGACAGCCTTTTCATCAGCTTCAGCCTTTTGCACTTCTAGCTCTTCATACGATCTCTTGTATTCTTCAGAGCCAGATATTTGTTCTATTAAGGCTGTTAGCTCCTTAGGATTTTTCGAAGCAATAGACTCCACATCTCCCTGAGACATAAAACATTTAACAGCATGTAGAAGAACATAACCATATCCGTGATTAAAATCAGTTTGCAGAATTTTCAGTCTTTGTCTCACTTTAGGAATATTTTAGAATTTCTTCCCCAAATTCCATTAGTAAGGACTGTGCAAATAGATGTCTATCCCAAGAAAAATTTCTCGACATATATGAATACGACCTCGCTGTACTATTGGAAGTAAATAGGTAAAACAACCAAATAAAAAAGTAAACAGCTCTTTCAAGAAAAATTGAAGTAAACAGAGCATAACATAGTCATGCATGTAAATTAAATTTACAAGAGGACATGGATGAAAGGAAAGTGATTTGAGGATTGGAAATCTTCTCGGTTATTTTCACCCACTATTTCTGCCTTCATTGTTCGTCAGTTATATATTTCTAAAGTTTTTACCACAAATGCTTAAAGTAGCACACTCATCTCAACCTGCACTCCTTAGACAGTAACTCTCTTCATACCCCAACTCACTATTGAGCAATTCACTCCAACTCATTTCATCAAGCCTTTTCTTCCCTATAGTAACACTAAGCATTCCTAAGTTCTAATCTCCAGAATCCCCGCTCACAACTATAGCCAGCTAATAAACTCTGCTACTGAACAACAGTTTTAAAAATAACCATAGATTATATATACAGAACAAGTAAGCACCTGAAAAACAAGGAAATTCCGAGCTTTAACAAGGATACCAAGATTCTTCAACTCGCCATTGTACTCATCCCAGTTGACCATGCGGTCATTAATCCTGTACTCGCTACTACCAGCAGGCGTGATTGACCGAGTGAACTCGATCTCGGACCCATCCGTGCGCTGGTAAACGAGCATGACGAACGCCCTGCGCCCCTTCTGCTGTTTATCGCGGTCATCAAACGCATAAATAAGGTCGCGCAGCTGAACTCCACGGAGCTGCCCAGTACGGACGCCGAGAACGAAGCTTATGGCGTCCATTAAATTAGACTTCCCGGCGCCGTTGGGCCCGATTATAGCCGTGAAGTCGTAGAACGGGCCGATGATTTGGTGACCTTTGTAGGATTTGAAGTTCTCGAGCTCCAGCCGGATTATTTTTCCGGTGACTTGCAGAGACGGCATTGTTGAAAATTCCGGTGGGAATGAAAGCCCTAGAATTTGAAAGATTGGGAATTTCGTTCGGATTAAGAATTAGGGATTTTTTTAGAGAAGTTTCGCGGTGAGTATTTCCGACTACGGGAAGGTGGTGATTTAGAGAGAGAAAACTGCTTGATGAGAGAGTGAGGGATTCGCATACGCGAAGTGGAAGAAGCGCGAAAGAAGGAAAGAGGGAGAGATACAGTGATTTTTTGCTCAAAATTTCGCGACAAATCACACTTTCATTGCCAAAATAATTTTTTAAATTAATTTCATTATTATATTCTTATTTACCCCCTTGTCTACGGTCTAACGACTATAACCGCCTAACCATGGCATGGTCACAGACTGGAAATAAGTGTTTACTCAATCATATCATCCGTAATGATTCTAATGGCGTGCTTGACAGGTAGATATGAGATAGTTTAAATTCGTGGTAAAAATCATTTTGGTTGTTTTACCTATTTACTTCCAATAGTACAGATTAGAACTCATGGATACCAAAATTTGAAAATTATGAGATAGTTTAAATTCGTGGTAAAAATCATTTTTTTGTCAGATTAGCTATCACACTAATACCAAGTGATAGTTAATCTTGCTTTGCCCGATTAACTTCATTTTGCCATAGTTGCCCTCATTCGCATTGATCGCTCCCTTCTTCTTCTTCTTCTTCTTCTTCTTCTTCTTCTTCTTCTTCTTCTTCTTCTTCTTCTTCTCTCCTCCGTCGTTCACCTCCATCTCCTCAGTCGCTAGTTTTTCCTGTTCAAGCCGTCGTCTGTAATCTTCTATCTAATTTCAAAACCCTATGGTAATCGTCATTCCAATTTCTTTTTTTTTTCTTTTTCAGAGATGTGGCTACCAATCTGGTTGTGTATACTATGAAAGTCATCACTACATATATTGATATTGTCTATTATTTTGGAAGATAAATTATAATTTCGGAAATATAAATTTTGACTTAAAGCTTTATTCTCTATGGAATGCTGAAATTTATTTGGACAACGAAAAATACAATGCCTAATATTTCAATTGGGGTACGTCTGTACCATTTAATTTGTTTGTTTTGTACTGAAGTTTATCTCCTCTCTTCACATCTCTAACATGGAGTCGAATGACATCGAGGAAGAGGAGTTCAGATTCTCAATAAACTACTTTTTAGCAAAAGAATTGTGTAGTTTCGGCAAGAAATTGTGCAATTTTTTCAACATCAATCTTGTCGACGAGCGTGTATACATTGGGTTTCTAAAGTACTATTGTGTAAAATTCTATTACATTCTGGAAAAATAATTCGTTTTTATGCCGATTCTGTAGGAACTAAGAAAAGTATGTGCTGAACTTGAGTTTGAGCACGAGAAAGAGATCAATTATTTGGTATAAAAAGTTACCAAAAATCATATAAAGGATGAGTTTTTAAGGTGAACTAATATCTTCTTCTTTGCTTGTGTGTGCTGGACAAATTTTAGGAACTTTTGGTTCAAAGGTTAATTTTATTTTTACAAATTTATATACTTTGATATTAAGTTGTTTCATTATCCATGTGTAAGGTGTGGATTTGGGCTTTTGATGTTCGGTTCTGGGTCAAAGAAGGTGCTAATAGAAGACTTTGTTTTAACGGTGTTCACATATTATAATGTTGTTGTGATCAATGGATATCTTCAATCAATCAATTTTAAATAGGTATAGCCAATGATATTGTGATTTACAACCTTATCTTTTTGTATACTATTTTTGTTCTATTTTTTGTTATTAGTCATGGCTCATGGGTAGTCTTTCTCTATCTTCTTGTCTATTTGCACACATTCTTCATTTGATTTGATATGAAGATGCTTGATGGTTGTCAAGCTTAACTAAACATGATTTAGTTGTAACATGGATTTCTGGGTGACATGTTGTTAGCATTTTGTTATCATCTTCTCATCATTTTTTGGGGGGGGGGGGGAGGAAATGGATGTTGCAATGGATCCCTCATTCTAGATCTTGAAGTGCATTTATAAAATTAATGTAAAATATGCTGATAGTTCTATTTCATTTTTATGTAGATAATTTTAGTTAAATCTTTTAATTTGGATAAAGAAAATGAGCGTAAGATAGTACAAAGATTTTTTGTAAATGATTGCAATCAACTAGTTATGCAATGGACATCATTTTACTATCATCTTTGTTATTAGTATGATCTACTACTTATATATTGGAACACCTAACCAGACAAATGACAAATGATATATATTACAAATTATATTTTTTGTAATCAAGGACCCAATGTGCAGGGGATGTTTTCCTTATCCTCTAGATGATCATGAAATTACTTAAAATTGGATGTTACACATATTACATAGGACCACATAAAAAATTAATTGGAATAATAAGCTTTGTTCAAAGATTAAGTGCGAATTTTTTTGGAAATGATAAAAGATTTGTGAAGCTAAGTAGATTTCTTTAATCAAATAGAACAACCTTGTAATTTTTAAGCCTTATTAAGAATAAAACTGTCCAAATGGTCTTTAATCATTAATTCAAACAAGCAAACCAAACATCTAACTATGACATTTTATCTCATGTACCAAACAACATATTAAAATCTTATAAGACTAGATATACTATCTTATTTTTATCTAGTCTGATTCATCTATACTTGACTACCAACCATGGCCTAAAGATTTTAAATATTACCATAATTGATTACAATTACAACCAAAAAATGATAACTATGAAATTGAGTAAAAAAACAAAGATAATAGAATAGTATAGATATGACATGACACTCGTCGATCGTTTGACCTAATATTATTTCGTGATTGACTCATTTTGCATTGATACATGGTACTTAGAAACTATTGGAAACAAAAAAAATTTGTATATATTTCTATTGGCAAGTGAATATAAATGTTCTTTTTAAAAGGGTAACATCAATAATTCATATTTTTCAATTCTCAGTATATATATATGGAGCAGAATAATCAACTAAATTTTGAATTGATAAATAGTCATCCAATTAAATGATTAGAGTGTGGGTCCCAAGTTGAATCCTGCAAATGAATCATTTGATTAAACTGAATTACTTGATCAATCATGTTTTATCATTCAAACTAACACATCTATAATAGTTTATTTTAAGTGTATTACGAAAAAATGTTATAATTATGAATATAACATTTGTATATGTTTTTACATTTTTTAGAACTAACAGAAATATATTATAAAGATGATATGATTATTAAATAATGAAAAGAATAAAGTAAGCTAGTGTAATGGATAAAGAATTAAATTTAAGGGCATCAGCAATGCGGGCTTGCTGGCTCGTTCCGTAGAAACGCGACGACTGCGAGCCGCGTTGCGTAGAGGCAGCGAGAGCTCATTCTCTCTTCCCTTGGCCTGCACACGCGTGTGCCACACACCCTCCCCTATCGATCAATGAGATGGTGTGTCATGTGCATGCGCTAGCAACGTGCATGTTTTTTTAACAGAACTTTTTTTTTATATACTTCATACATCTGCCATTAAATGCCGTATATGGGAACAACACGAGTTTTAAGAAATGTAAAAGAATGTGAGTGGAAAAAGTTAGTGAAATTTAGGCCTCACATTAATATATTAGTTTTATAATTGAATGTGAGTAGAATGAGTAAGTGGAATGTGGGACCCACTTACCAAAAATATTAAAAGTGAAATGAGACATTTAATGATGGAAATCACAAAATGGCAAAATATGATATTTAACGGCGGGCGGAGGAAGTATATACTACTAAAATCGAAAAAAATGAATTTCACTAAATTTACTTTTTTTTTCTTTAATTTGCATGTTGGCAACGGTCATTTGACCTTTTTATTTTTAATTTTTAATTATCTCATCCATTCTTATAAATATCTAAATTTTCTCCACTTCATCTACCCCTTATTCATCATCATCATCGTCGTCGTCTTCTTCTTCTTCTTCTTCTTCTTCTTCTTCTTCTTAATTTCATCTACTTATTTTTCCGAATTCCAAATTTCACTATGTCGAATATTAACCAGCAATTTTACGCCTATTTTATCAAGAAAGACTATGATCCAAATATTCTACCATTCGATATAAAAAAAACATATCATTTGGAGGCTCCACTCTAGGGTTTGCCCAGCCGTCGACTCCCTACCCAAGCCTTGTGATACGGATTAGATAGGACGAATGATACGTTGGATATATTGATGCAAAAACCCTATGTATATGAGTTAGGCAGCGGTCTCCCTAGATCGAGAATCCAGTTTGATCACCCTACGAGCGTAGAAAACCTCAAGCCGTTGGCTATATAATCAGCCAAGAACCTCGGTATGGTTGAACGCCACAAGACTTTGCTCAAGTGCCTTGATAAGTTCTAAAACAAGTGAAAAACTCAACAAAGAGAATTCAACTCACAAGGCAAATGCCAATTTTCATTTATAATCAAAGTATGCCCCAAACATATGATTACAACTCTATTTATAAATTAGAAAGGACTCTAGAGAGCCTCGCACATTCAACACTATTTAAGACACTTAAATTAGCTCATAATACCTAAAAAGTAACCCATAAACAATTTATGTGGCTCTAGGAATTCAAAATTCATTTGTTAAACATAAAAATATAGCATAAAATGACTTTTTATTTTGGGTTGCTCCTTTTGAACTAAAATGTAGCCTTTCTTCTTTAGTTTGGGCCTCCAAAATGTGATAAGTAATAAGCTTACACTTCAAATAAATAAGTCAACCCATCAACTTTAATAATATTCATTATTTGGCCCAAATTAGATTGGTCTTAGACTTGGGCTTTTATTTCAGCAATTAAAACCATCATGAACTCCTTTATTTGTTAGCTCTAGCTCTTGTAATTGACCCACTTTGAATAATTAAGGGATCCATCTTGTTATCCTTATGTGTCGTATGCACCCCTTGGTGTCGTAATTGTTCTGAAATCACTGACTTTTAAATCGTATACACCCCTTGATGTCGTGGATTCTATGTCGCTCAGCGTCTCCAGCTGACCAATGATTCTTATGATAACGACAAGTTTAGCAAATAAGGAGAGTGTGTTGAGATAAGAAAGAAGAAATGATTGAGTAGAGTGTGTTGTGTGTGTGATTTGAGGAAATATGGAGAAAGGGGGGGGGGGGGGAATGGCACGTAAAACCGCAAGTTACCGCGTAAAACCGGCGGTTTTGGCGCCAAACCGCCGTTTTTGTACCAAAACCATCAGTTTTGCTGCATAAACCGCCGGTTTTGCAGCTATTTTCAGACCCTAGTCGTGTACCTATCACCTTAGCCCTCCCACCCTATAAAGCCGTCGGTTTAACCGTGAAACCACCGGTTTGGAACTGCTGGTTCTGGTTCATCCGCAACATAAACCGTAATCGAACCGCCTCATAATTTTTCCAGTTTTAGTTTAACCGTGGGAGCCGGTTCCGGTTTCGAAAAATGGAATCGGCGATTCTGGTTCTAGTTCGAACCGGCGGTTCCAATTTAACCGGGCATCCCTATGTATGGATAAGGATGCTTTTCAATTGTTAAGTTCAATTTCTCCACCATCTCGGAACTTGCCACATTGGTAAGCTACCTCCATCAATAATCAACATGCAAAGATTACATTGGACTAAACATCTTGTGTAGAAGATGTTCTCTCTTTGTTGATCATTTTTTTTTATTTGCATTAGAGTTCTTTGAACCACCAAAAGCTCTCTATGTTCTGGTTCAATCTCCTCTAATGATTTATCTTCATCATCGTCTTCATGTTCACTTTCGGTTCTATCTCTTCATTTAGTTTTAACACCATCACCCTTTTGTTTGTTTGTTAGGATGCAATGTGTCCAACATATTGACATCGAAAGTAGAAGTAGAAGTAGAAATACCAATACCTTTGCCTTTTTCAACTTCATTGAACTTGGATTTTGACACTTCATTTTAGGTTTAGAGGCTGTCCCGAAATTGGATTTAGATGAATTCCACTTCTTTGGCTTTGAAGATTGAGAACTTGTTGGAAAACCATTTTGGAAGGTTTCTTTCTTCTTCAATTGCCGCTCCACTTTCATGGCCATATGAACCATGTCCTCCAACTCCACATAGTGTTGAAGGTCCACAACATTTGCAATCTCCCTATTTAGCCCACATAGGAATCGAGCCATGGTTGCTTCTCTATCTTCTTCAACATTTGCCCTTATCATGACAATCTTCATCTCTTTGTAGTACTCATCAATAGATTTAGTATTTTAATTCATTGATTGTAGTTTTTGATATAATTCACGAAAAAAATGAGTAGGTACAAATCTCTTACACATTATGCTTTTCATTTTCCTCATGTTGAGATTGGTCTCCCTCCATGACGTCTTCTATTTGTTGTTAATTGATCCCACCAAACTATTGCATAGTCCGCGAATTCAATTGCAGCAAGTCTAACCTTCCTTTTCTAAGAATAGTTGTGACACTCAAAGATGAGATCCACCTTCCGTTCCCACTCCAAATAAGTCTCGGGATCGCTCATTCCTTGGAATGTTGAGATCTTTAATTTGATGCTTCCCAAATCACCATCAACTTTATTTTCTTATCTTCTTCCACCTCCTTCTCACCTTTGATTTTGATGCATGGATGCAGCATCATCTTTTTCATTACTCTCCCTTTCCTCATAACGCCTTTGTGTTGCTTGAAGTTCCATCCTCTCCAAGCGACATGTTATACTTTCCATAATATTTTCAAACTTTGTAAATTGTTGTTGCATTGCTTGCAACACAAGTTCAGTTGGATTTTGATTGTTACTTGTATTTTCCATACTCATTTTCACTCGTGTATCACAAAAAAATCCTCACAAGAAAAAACACTCGTGTATCACTCGTTGGCTTTTACCTCCCATCAAATGATCTCACCACTCAATTCTCTCTTGCAAAGAATTCACAAGCATAAAACAAATAAAGAAAGAACAAGAATTATAGCATTCGCCAAACTTCAGCCTTGAATGAAAGAATATGGAATTGGGTGAGGAATATGATGTAGTATCTTCTTTTAAAGAGAAGTTGCTTGACTTTTTTTATATATATACAAGGAAATATAAGGAATGAAAAGATAAAGTTTGGATCAGTACCAGATTGCTCTGATACCAAAAATGATACAGAATGGATAGGACGAATGACATGTTGGACATATTTATCCAAGAACCCCACGTATATGAGTTAGACAGCAGTCTCCCTAGATCGAGAATCCAGTATGATCACCCTACAGGCGTAGAAAACCTCGATCCATTGGCTATATAATCAGCCAAGAACCTCGGTACGGTTGAATGCCATAAGACTTTACTCAAGTATCTTGATGAGTTCTAAAACAAGTGAAAAACTCAACAAAGAGAATTCTACTAGGCAAATCTAATTTTCGTTTATAATCAAAGTGTGCCCCAAAACATATGATTACAAGTCTATTTAGAGGCTAGAAAGGACTCTAGAGAGACTCACACATTCAACACTACTTAATACACTTAAATTAGCTCATAATACCTAAAATGTAACTCCTAAACAATTGATGTGACTCTGGGAATTCAAAAGCCACTAATTAAACGCAAAAATATAGCATAAATTAACTTTTTATTTTGGGCTGCTCATTTTGAACGAAAATGTAGCCTTTCTTCTTTAATTTGGGCCTCCAAAATGTGATAAGTAATAAACCCACAGTTCAAGTATAAGTTAGCCCATCAACTTGAATAATATGTTGGGGTTTGAATATTCCATTAAAGTAATCCCCTACCCAGTATCTACTAGAATAATATAAGAAAATTCTTTTCATACATTTAATTAACCTACTTTGCTAGAACGCAAGTAAGAACATGCAAATCAAGG
>JAYDZE010575412.1:14540-29813 GCA_034509125.1 Monilaria moniliformis
TCGCAAAAAATCACAGTTGCTTGATTGCATAATTTTTTTCTTCGATTTGAACTTCGCCTCTGTCGGTCATTAAATTTGCCGTTATTTAAATTAATAGTCATTTCACTAAAAATTGTTAGAAATTATGACATTTGCTTGAGTACATAGTTTTATTCTTCAATTTGAATTTCGCGTTTTATTCTTCAATTTGAATTTCGCCTCTCTTATCGGTCGTTAAATCTGACGTTATTTAAATTAATAACCATTTTGCAAAAAAATATTAGAGGTCATGACATTTACTTGAATACATAGTTTTTTTCTTCGATTTGAATTTTGCCTCTTATTGGTTTTTAAATCGATCGTTGTTTAAATTAATGGTCCCGTTTCTCCTTCATTAACAATCGTTATTTCAGTTAATAACGCCGCGTTTTCTAACTGTGTTCTTGCATCTTAATCTTTAGCTTTTGGTAATGATATTGATTGTGGTTCATTATATTTTAATAATATTTGTTATAAATTTCAATAATACAATTAGACTTTATAATAATTTTTTACATTTATTTACAATTTTTTTGTTAATGATCAATTATTAGGATCTATTATTCATTAATTAGGGAAAATTATTAATAATGATTCACTATATAATAATAATTTTTATTTTAGTGATATGTATATATAGATTTAACATGATTGATAATTTTTGTTTAGGATTTAACATGATCGTTATTAGGATTTTTATTTTAGTGATATGTATATAGACTTAACATGATATAGACTTAACATGATACATAATTTACTCCTAAAGGCTTAGTTATTCTTTTGCAATAATTTAGGAATAGATTAATTTTTCCACAAATAATATATGATACATGATACACATAAATCGTCTTCTTCCATCTTCTTCATCCTCCATTTCCTGTACGTTCCGCCGCCGACAAGCTTCCAGCTGTCGTCGCCACCCCCCACCGCACGGATCTCCAGCCAAAAGAACATATCTTCTTCATCGTCATCTGCTCTCGCCGCTATTCTCAAAAGCTCGAATCGATTCGTCGTCCAACTGTACCCCATCCCCGAAGGCGTAAATGTCGTCCGCATCCATCAGAGAGGAAGAGAGAGATGATTCGTTTGAGTGTTGAAAATTTTATTTGATATGTAGTAAACTTATTAACCCATGGGTATGCTGTGAATGATATCTTACTTGATGTGAATTCAATTTTGATTCTGTAAATTGGTTACTCGTTCCCATGGATGCTTGTATGTGTGTTCTTGAGAGTATGCTCAAACCATCTGCTAATCAAACTTTGCTACACATCATAATCATGATCTCAAGTTTTTACCAAACATATAATAAGAAATGACAAAAGCGTAATATTTGGAAAAAGCTCAACACAATCATGAATCAACCTCCCAACAAAACTTTGTATCGCCATGTTCACAGTTTGCCCTCGGACAAAGAACAATACAGACTACAACTAGGAATCAATTAATGGAGGCAAGCCGAAGGTTAAACTAAAGCAACAAGTTGCATATACAAGCATGGTATAATGAAGTGTTGATTCTATAGCAAACAAATAATTATTTTATGTAAGGAAAAGTGTTGATTAATAGCCAACAAATAATCAATTTTCGGTGATTGAGTTTTTCGAAAGTGTTGATTAATTGCCGAAAAAGTATTTTGATTGATTAAAAAGGAGTTATTTGTGAGTGAGTGATTATATAGGAATAAAAATATTATTTTGTTAATACATATAAAAAAGGTTATAAAGATTTGTATTGCCATAAGCTATAGATTATGTAAATGGAAAAAATAATTTATAACTTTTCTAATGATATTTACCAAAAATATAGAAGGGAGTAATTTAGTAAGGAAATAATATTAATAATAAAACCGATTCGATTCGATTCAAAATTAATGGTATTATGTATATACAATTTATGTAAGTTTATCTTTATTCTTAAGGTTAGTTACAAGCTAGCAATTAATTTGGGACTGCAATTTTAGGTTGTAATCTAACGTTTTAGTCATCCGAAATGGGGCTAAATCTAGTTTCGAGATCTCCCTAGATAGTTAGAGTTCCATTCAAGAGTCAATTATATAGAGTGAAATCCAACTCATTGATGTCCAGTTCTTAGAGCTTTCCTTTTATTAGTTTCCCTTATTTATCTTTGATTTATTTAATTTGTCTGAAGTTAAATTGCTTAAGTAAGAGTTAGTAAAACATTCCTTCTTGAAAATGATTGAGTCTAGATAGATTTAGCGCACAACTAATTAGCCGTACTCATAAGTTTAAAGTCCCCAATCCTCATGGAATGCAACCTTGTTCACCACTAAATAGTATTACGTCACTCCATCTTTTAATGATGAGGGTAACGTGCACGAAGCGAAGAAAGAAAAAAGTAATGCCGGAGCTGAACCATACTTAAAAAATCTGACAGTTTCAATCTAGTTATAAGGTGCTTGTAAGATTCGAACTTGAAATATTTGTGTTCGAGTCTATTCTAAGTGGACCATTTGAAATAATCTACTGTAAATTTATATGACATTTTCTATTATATATATAAATAAAAAACATGTGATGATTTATAAGGTACAACATTCTTAAATATTCGGATATTATATTTCCTTATATAGATCCTAAATTCAAAATCAGTATAATATATGTCATATTAATTAGAAGGCGGCAGAGAATATGAATTGATGATCATCATGGTCCTCACAAGGACTGATCATTTAATATCAGAGTCACCATACGAAGGCATACATTTCATTGATATATCTTCATGATTTGCCATAATTAGATTCTATATATACACACTTTTCCACTTGGCTCCACCCATAATCCTCATCCTCTACTTATAATCACAAAACCCTAAACATGCCAACAAACTCCATCCACCATCGCCACCAGTGTTGCCGGTCATCGGCAATCTACACAGCTTCGACCGCCTATCTCCGCACATGTGCCTCCACCGCTTCTCCAAGAAATATAGCCCCGTCATGTCCCTCAAGCTCGGATTCCGGCCACTCGTTGTGATCTCCTTAGCAGATGAAGTGAAAGAGATCATGTCTTCTCTAGCCGGCCGCCTCTCGTTAGCCTGCAGAGGCTCTCGTATAAAGGCTTAGACCTCGCGGCTTCGCCCTACAACGATGTGTATAGGGAGATCAGGAAGAAGCCTTTGTTGATGAAGAAAGTGCGAGCAGAGATAAGTCAGTTGGCCGGAAAGAAAGATCTGATTGATGAACATGACATAGCGAAACTCCCATATTTAAGGGCAGTTGTAAAAGAGACTCTGAGATTGTATCCACCAGCTCCACTCTAAATCGCAAGAGAGGCTACTAAAAAATGTAGCGTAAACGGTCTTGAACAAGATGAACTTTTGTTCAATCTACAGTTCATCTTGAGGGGGTGTGTTAAAGTGTCGAAGTGAAGCTGCATGGTTGGTGCAGGATAACGAAGCCGAAGTGAAGCTGCATGGTTGGAAGCCGAAGTGAAGCTGCGCCGAAGTGAAGCTGCATGGTTGGAAGCCGAAGTGGTTTTACGCTGAAGATATTTTAGCTATGTGCCGAAGTCGTTTTCCCTTTATTTTTTTGTTTCTTCCTTTCACTTCTTTTGCTGAGTCAGCATTAGTTAGTTAGGTGGTTATGTTTAACTATAAATAGAGTAGTTAGCTGAAAATGTAAATCACTTTTTCTGTGAAATAAATTTTAATGTTCTCCCCTTTTCGTTTCTCTCTCTCTACCAGTTATGCCTTTTATCTCTATAGCTCTGTAATTTTCACAAACGGTTATGAAATTGAAGGTGTAAGTATCAATGCTTGGGCAATTGAAAGAGACCTCGCCACGTGGGAAAACGTGGATGAGTTTTTGACGGATAGATTCTTGGACACTGAGCTCGACGTTAGGGGACAGAATCCGGAGGTGATCCCATTCGGATTTGGCCGGAGAAGGTGTCCTAGATTCGGAATAGGTATGGCCGAAGTGGAACTTTCATTGGCAAATGTTTTGTATAAAGTTGACTGGAAATTGCCAGTTGGAATGAAGGAAGCACACATTGATTTTCACTTTCTGCATACAATGGCAATACATAAGAAGAATGATCTTCCCCTCGTTGTCCGGTTCGTGTCTAATGCTTAAGGCAAAAAGTTTCGAGTATACCGCCTTGTTTCAAGGGTCGTGTTTACCTAGATTTTAGCCATTGATATATGGACTATACTACCTGTATATGTGATGTAAAATATTTGGTCTATTATAAAAAATAAAAATTAAATAACACACTTAATCATAATTAACAATTTTTATTTAAAAAATTAAAGGTGCAATCATATTTGCAACTTGCTCGAAAAGTCGGAATATGAACTATTTGTATGCTTTGATGATACCTAGCCTAAAAAATAGGAATAAGAGAAAGATTGAAATATTTTATCACACTTTAGTATTTCCCACCTTTTTTATCTCTGCAATGTTCTCTATGATGGAAAAGATAAGAAAATGGAGGACAATATATGGAAAATTGCCGTAAGTTTGGAAGAATTTTGGTTTTACACAACCTTTAAAAATTGGAATAAAATGTAGAAATACTTTTTTTTTCATTTCTTCCCAAGCATGCCGAGGAAGCCGCGTCGTGCCTCATGTATATGGAACAGTTTCAGGCAATCTTCGATTGTTGGCCTACTAAAATATTTTGTATAGAATGCCTCTATAATGGCGTGGCAGAAAATTTTCAAACAATCTCGCATCTTTAAGTCCGCAACGTGGAGGTATTCATCGAACAAATCAGTATCGCCTCCGATTGTCAGCTGTCGGATGGCCGACGTACAATTCTGGAGTGTCGACAGCCCTTGATGTCCCGTGTCATCTGGCCGCTGCTAAAAGAATGCATCACAAGCGGCCAACGTATTCACTATACATATGAATAAACCAATGCGCATACGGAACTGGCGCCAAAATACACATGATCCTCATCACGGGTTGTCGGAGAAATAGTCATCCACAAGGCGGTCGGTTGCTTCTTCTCAATCTCGATGAATGTATCTCCTTGGGGGGTTGATTGGCCGCCTCCAATTCCGCCATATAATCTCTTGCAACCGCCACAATTTTGCTAATTTTCTTGAGAATATTGTTGCACTCGTCCTCCAAACGGCTCTCATTAGAGGAATTCCTGGTTTCGTATCCATATGGATTCATGCTTACTTGAAATTAGAGCGAATTTGGAGAATTTAGAGAAACTTTAGAAAAATCATGAAATTGTGGCATGAGAATGATGTGAAGTGTGAGATGTATATTTTAATAGGAAAAAAAATAATATATATATAGTAAGGGTATGGTGGGTATTGCCAACGGCCACCCCCATTTAAAAATAATTCCAAAAAAATTAATGGGTATTAGCCGATTTTTTTAAATAATAATAATAATAATTAAAAACAAAAGAAATTTGAATTTATAAAAAATTAAAAGCGGTCAAACCAAAGGCCACTCGCGATGCTCTGCGTGTGGAACACGCTTACACATGATTGGTCGCGGCTCACGCAGGATGCGACACACGACTCGGGGCACGTGATGTGCACGCCCGATTTTTTACACAACAGCATGTGCAATACGTTGTTCGTGCACATCCGACAATGTTGTGTTGCATATTGTCTCCGCTTGTGCTTACACATTGTGCTAGTAGCACGTACAACATTGCACATGGCCTAAATTAGTCAAAATATATCGTGACAGGCCTCAAATTTTCATCATTGATATTGAATTATATGTTTAATAAGTAATTCACATCATATGATGGATATTATTATTAGTATTAGCCCTTTTTTAATATAAGAAACTCAAAAACTTAAAACATCTACCTTTCTTCTCTTCTTTTTTCCTAAAGATACTAAGTTATTCAAAAACTTTAAATGTTGATTATATTATTATTTTTAAATTATTAATCATTATTTAGTTAGCTTGATCAATATTATCAGGCTTCGAAAACAACCAACAAGAAACAATTGGACAAAAAATTAAGACATCAGAGTTGAGTATCTAGTTTGCGACTGTTCAAGCTTAGCTCACAGAAGAAAATCACTACCCTATAAAAAACTATCACAAAATCATGAAACAAAACATTGCATGTAATTAGGTCCAGAAACAACAATGGCTGTAACCGCCGTTTTTCTAGCTCGACATCATGACATGATCGATCGACTGGAGCGCTTGATTCGCAAAAAAACGGACATCCACGTCAGGGTCCTCGGAGAGCTCGACCAAACTTGGGCGAATCGTCTTCTCCACCACCTAAGAAGCAAGAAAACGTTTCAGAGAGTTGGAAGACAATTAAATTGACGTCGTGAAAGAGGTTTTACTCACGGATTGATCGACAATGGGGATCATCGACTGCAACACCTTGGCCACGTTGAATTTGATGTTGGGCACCCTGCCAAAGTGAGGTTCAGAGATGTAATGTCTACAGAGCTTATAAGTTATCAAAGTGTTCGGACAATTGAGCTTAAAAGCTAGATAGAGAATTTTGAGTCAGAGAGAAAATTAAAGTGAAATAAAATTTGAAAGGTATATATTAGAAATAAAAACCATAGTATGGTTATTTTTGTAAAATGATAGTTGTTTATATTATGAAAAAATAAGTTTAGGGTCGAGGAACTTATTTTTTTGGAAGCTTATAAGTTGTTGGAGCTCATTTTTACAGCATATGAGCTGTTTAGGAGCTTACACTTCTCATTAGCTTATAAGCTCAGCCAACACCCACGAGGATAAAAGGAGGAAATTACCTGTCCTTGGTCGCGTTGACAATGACGGGCAATAATTTAGAGCATGTTATGTCGGAACCCATGACCGGAGCAAGTAGCGAGATTGCCTGTAGCACGGTCATACGGTACAAATAGTGCGGGTTCGTCACCATATCCAAGACCTGCATAAGAAACCATGAAATGCTCGAGTCTCCACATATACAACAAAAAAGGGTAAAATGGGAATACGTCGAAATGTAAGAAGCATCAGCATAGCCATCCACAAACCTGAGGAACTATATGCTGCATTGCCCATTCTGGACCGAATTCCTCTGCCAGACGCTTCAAATTATTAGCAGCAGCGTCTCGGATCGAGTAAACCTGCAGCCGGTAGTTCGCAAACTCTTAGAATACGATTTTACTTTTGAGGGAGTATTGTGTAAGAGAGCAGTCAGGGGAATCACGAACCTTGTCCTGCAGCCACTGCATGCAAAGGGCACCCAGCTTGTCGTCGAAAAACCCAACACCCAACTGACTAGCCAACAGAGGTATATACTCTATGATGGCAAGCCTGACTCTCCAATGTCTATCTTCTGCCAGCTCGACAATGGCTGGTAGTAAAGATTGGGAAAGTAGATCGATTCCTATAACCTGCACGGGCAGAAAGAAAGGCATTAAGTATGGCGTGAATAGAGTGAAAGAAGAAGAACAACCGAATCAAGGAGGCACAAACCTGATTGACTTGGTCCAACTTGCTAATGATATTGAGGCGAACATCAGGGAATTCGTCTTTCAAGAGGGAGAGAAATATGGGAAGAAGTTGTTCGATTGTTGCATCCTGCATCAACCCGGAAGCCCAATCATCACGATTTGTAAAATATAACCAAAATAATTAAGAAAATCAAGACATTTGAGCTCATACAGAACTTGCAATGCAAGCTTGCAGATTTTACCTTTCCCAAGACAGGAGCCATTCCCATAATGACAGATGCCAAAGCAGATCTTACATGTTGCGAAGAATCAGATGACAATTCCTGCAAACGATGATATGGGAAACAATAAGGGTACTAATTCTGTAACAAGTGAATAAGTCAAGCTAGACTTCGGGCCTAGAAGGTTACCTTTACGCAGGGGAGAATATGCTGGATAGCAAGTTCTGGATCAAGAATCCTACAGAATTTTGTAACTTTTCCAGCAGCTGCTATTCGCACTTCAGCTTCATTATCTCGAAGCAGGCGCACATATGCAGGAATTAAATCCGTCCTTGAAATATATAAAAATGACGTTTTATCATGAAAACAACTCATTCTAATAAGAAGGATCAATCTAAGCAACGGATTAGATATACACACTTACCTAGTAGGTTCAGGCCCCACGGCCTCACAAAGCTCATACAATTGATTGGCAACCATGTAACGAACACGCCAAGACTTATCCTGATCAGAACAAACAGGTATCGGAAGGGTTTCACCGAAAGGGTTTCACAGAAGGAGAGAGGGAAAAAAACGGCAACATAATCAACTTGGAAAGAAGAACAAGCATTTCCGGTTGAAAACTTATCATCAGATACGCATACTCAAAAGCATAAAAAGTAGTAGATTCAAGCCACCCCAAATTCATAATGGTATACATATTGATACAAGGAATGGTGATCACAGCAACTACATAATTAGAACTCAAGTGCAAACAACATCATCAAGGTTATATACACTTAAAATACTTCTTACCAACAATACCAAGGAAAATCTTCAAGCACGTAACTATAATAAATTTAGAATAAACAAATATAATGCTGCATTGCAGGTTCAGCTACCATAAGTTCATAACCAAATACCAATAGTTTTGACTGTACCTGTGAGAAGTTGACAATCACAGGGAGAATATGGGCAACACAATCTTGAGGCTCCAACAACTTGCCAAGAGCAGCGCAGCCCTCAACAGCTAGTAATCGAACAGAATCTTGATCTGGAAAGAAAAATTGAAATGAGTCATTTTCAGTATACCAACAGTACCATCCACAATCTTAACTTCCCATCGTTTGTAGCTACTCTTCATTTAAGACAACAGAAGTAACAATTCAATCACTTGAACTTTTCTTGCACTTTTTTGCATATGGTATATTCCAATGGTATCTCAACAAATTCAAGTGATTTCTAGACACAGCCCTCAATGAGTGCCAAAGACTCGAAACTCGATTTACCATCTTGTGTGAGGTCCTCAAACATAGACATAATATCAGTCTTGAGATGAGCAGCTTCCACTGTAGCAGCAAACTTTCCCAAATTTGTTGCAGCCGCTCTTCTCACCATAGGCATATCATCTTGACACAAATGGCTGTACATTGACCTTAATTCTGTCTTTAGCATATCTGGGGCACTTGGATATGCAATATGAAATAAGCCACAAGCAGAGACACGGGCTGTAAACCACTCGCCTGCTGCCAGTCTCTGTATTTTAAAATAAAAACAAGTCCAGTCAAGACAAACACATAACTGACAACTTTGGTGCCTAACTAACTATCTCATAAAGATATTGCTCTTCAATAGCATAACAAATAAAGTAACAAGAGCAAGTCAAATCCAACCTTCACAAGAGGAATAAACGAGTCAACCAAATCACTCTCCCTCATTTGTGATCCAATTCTGCACAACGACTCTACAGCTTTGTCCCTCACACAGGTCTCCTCCACAGTACAAAGTGTTTCTAGAGGAGGGAGCAACACGTGAGCATGTTCCTCTCCTCCAACATATGGAATAAAGACGCCCAATTCTTCAGCCATAGCAAGCAGCACCTCATCATCGTCATCATTGTTCTCGCTCAAAAACGGAATCAACTCCTTTCTAGTCCTCTCCTCCCCAAGCGCGCGTGCGATGGTGGATAGTCTCCGTATGGAGTTCAACCTTAGCTGAATGTCTTCATTTTTTAACTCATCTATCAGGACTGCTATTGGATACAGTGGCTCATCCACCATTGACATTGTGGCACAAAATAATGGTATGACAATCTGTAACTTCACAAAAAAAAAATCAGGAACAATATTAGCACACCAAATTCACAGAGACAATTGAACCTTGATTTACAACCAAAAAGAAAGATGAAAATCAAACCCACGTGATTAGACTGCTCAAAACTTCATTTCCCAATTAATTTAGAATACTCAAGGAGCTGCAAAACAGACCAGAATTTTCATAAGAAAGAAGAGTGTATGAGACTATGATCTAATCACGAGATCCCATTACTACGGATGATAAAATTACTAACTCATAGGAAAAAGGTTAAGCTCGGGTCAATAATAAGAAAGAAATGCAATTTACACAGGACAAAAACTAATGAAAACATTATCCTCTCCCAGCTCAAAAGGGGGAAGCGAAATAATCTCGAATAACTCCGAAAAATCAAATTTTAATTTGGCAAGCGCTAATTGTTCCTTAATTTGGGAAGTTGGCATAAAGAAAAAAGGCAGATCAAAATCCATGGGGAGAAATCCAAGATCTGGGCTCTGAATCCCCAACCAATTAGGGCAGATAGAGAAAATCTCAGCTCGATAGATGCATACAACTATAGTGCAAATTAAAACACGGAAATAGAAAGAAGGAAAAGCGATTTATTTACCTGGGGCAATAAGTTCCGCCGGCTCCCTCAGATTCAGAGGCGTTTTGGAGAGAGATGCAGAGAGAGAGAGAGAGAGAGAGGATATTTATGAATTTTCTATTCGAGCTTGCAGACCGATGTTTTTCATGTAAAAATACAAGAAGAAGAAATGCTACCCAAAATTGAAAATACAGTCTCATCAAAAAGAGGCGATAAAAATTGCATCTTTTTTACTTTAATCAACAAGGCAGTGAAGCCAAGGTTGAAAAATAAATTCATAGATTATATTACCTCTCTCTTTTTCCCATAAGAAGTCGTTAATCAGACCATTTTTGGAAGAAATTTTCGAGATTGGTCTTTTCCTTTTTCTTTTTTTCTTGATGATGCAAATTAGTCTAAACATAGATCTTACATTATATAGGTTTGTTCCCATAAAATCGACTCATTCTCTTTTTTGTAAAAATTAAGAAATTGATAATGTACTCGAAAAAGTGAAATAGGCATATAAATTTTCTAATTTTCCCTTACATGTCTAAGATCATTAAGTAGGTTGTATATTAACGAAAAAAAGTTAATACACATTTAATAGAAACCTGTTATTAATATTAGGACAAATACATATGTATATGTAATATATATAAAATTGATTTTCCAAAAGTTAAAAACAATATAAAACTGTGTTTTGAGTTTTGTCATGCTTAAAGAGAAGCGAATAAAACTATGCATAATCTAACTAGTTTAGCTATTAGTTTGCAGGATATAAAGATCTAAAAGTCGAATTTTCCATCTTAACTTCTCATATAATACGTCCCTCCATGAATTATTATAATTCTATTGCAACATTTGCAACCAAACTATACAATGAAAATCACCTCTTGAATCCCAACTCTTCACTAATCTTGTTCTTGAATTTTATTGATTCAAATATCAACATAAGTGCAACATAATTCAGAAACCCAACTCCCACACAACAACTGACTGTTTAAAGATCAAATCTTTGAAACTTTTGCAGCCAAACTATACAATGAAAATCACCTCTTGAATCTCAACTCCTCACTAATCCTGTTCTTTAATTTTATTGATTCAAATATCAACATAATTGCCACATATTTCAGAAACCCAACTCCCAGAAAACAACCGACTGATTAAAGATCATATCTTTGAAACTTTTGCAGCCAAACTATACAATGAAAATCACCTCTTAAACCTCAAACTCCTCACTAGCCTTGTCCAAAGGCCTCCACATTCTGTTAGAACAACAACATCGGGATCTCTAAACTCTGCCTCCTCACTAAGCTCCTCAAAGCAATCCACCACAATCTGCAGCCTCGCCACGAATTCAATCAAGAGCGAGGCAAACGTGGCAAGTGACAAGGCGCTTGCACTCTCATAAGTCTTTGCCTCGTCGTCTCTTACCATCACTCCATCACCTTCCACCAAACAAAATGAGGAAGGCCATGGCACAAGCCTCCTCACATTCTGCTTAGGCAGCAAATCTTTGCCTGGCAGCCGTGTTAGAGATTTTTGCACATAAATGGAAGTTTCACTGAAAGACTTTAGGCCAAGATGGTGCTGTGGAAGATCATCAAGATCTTCTAGATCCTTCCTGAGGCTGCCAACCTCCCAGCTCTCAGAGTTCACAAGGAGGAATGATCTCTGGTCTATCTTCTTCTGCAGCTGCTCAGCCACCTCGTGCACCTGTTCTAGAATGTTCTTAAATCCTCCTAGCTTCTCCATCTTCTCTATCTTGCTTCCCAACTCGCGCAGAACCATTGCTCCCTCCGCGCTCACCTGCTCAAGCTCTCCACGGAACACCCTCCGTTTCTCTGGTGGCGGCTGAGATCTTGAAAAGTTAAACCCGAGTTCTCGAGCTAACAATGTTGAAACATGACAAAAACAAAAAAGTTAAGTGTCACACCTGAATTTCAGACATAATGCATCCATGGAGTGCCATCACAGAGTAAGCACAGTGTCTAACAGCGTTGCTCGCCTTCACATATGTCCTCCACGGATAGTAAAGCTTTCTGTAGCGCCCGTGAGGCGGCTCCCATATAGCAAACCCTAACTGCACATGGTTTAGAGTTATGTTACCATCTTGAGGCACTAATTCATGAACAAAGTTCAAACTTTTTTTTTTTTTTTACCAAGGTTTGCTCTCTGCTTGCAGATTCTATGACTGATTTGTAGCCAAGATACATCTGATCACTGGATGCTTGAGCCATGAACCGGCTGCTTGTTCTTTCGTAGTTAACACTCCTCAAGTAGCCATTGACACAACCTGATCAACAGTTCAAAAAACAAAAACAAAAAAAAAAGTGAACTTTTTGGAAAGAATATGTCTGTGTTGTGTGTTTCTTTGGTATGAATTAGATTTAGACCTTCCAAAGATGTAGCAAGCTCTTTGAAATTATTCACCACGAGGCGGTGCAGATCGTCTCCGGACCAGATAGGGTACACACAGATGTTGATGATGAAGCAGATGCAAGCACCAAGAGCAATCAGCACCAATCTAGTAAGAATTGCCAATACATAGCCCCCATTTCTGTTCCCAGCTACCATTAGTATGCAGAACGTGAGCACAAAAACACGGTATCCATAGTCGTATGGCGCCATTGTCGGGTAAAGCCTTAAGTACGATGCACAATAGCCTGCAAACCATGATTGAACACAGTAAAAACCAGTCTCATAAACCTATTTAACTTCATTTAGCAGAAAAAATGAAATCTTGATTAGTCCCATTTCTTGAAACAGAATAAAAACCAGTCACATAAACTTATTCAACTTCATTTAACAGAAAAATTGAAAATATTGATTAATCCCATTTCTTGAAATAGAGTAAAAACCTGTCTCATGATAAACCTATTCAACTTCATTTAGCAGAAAAAAAAAAAAATGAAATCTTGATTAGTCCCATTTCTTGAAACTGACCAGTGATGAAGAAACTGATAACAATCACAATCTTCTCCCATGGTCCAGCCAAGATTGACAGCCCTGCAAATAAAAAGGCCAGTATTCCAGCGAAAAAGGTGCCTAATCCGCGGTTGAATCCCTTGATGAACGTCGCCCCTACACAAGATTACACACACAATTAGTGCTCGATTTTTCAAGCAAGAAACGCGCTGTGATCAACGGCTGTTCCTACCTATACTGAACTCGAACATCACAATGACAGTTAGGATAGCCCAGATTGAATACTGGGACACATCTTCAATAGGCATTTCCCAAAATATAAGCAATGAAACAAGAGCCAATGCAAAGCCCATCTTGAGAGCATACACCACTTTTCTTGGATCCTTTCGCCCCATCTCCAAGGCCTTCGTGGCGAAATCACAAGAGTCGCACCACAACTTCTTGAATCTGTTGCGCGCTGGGCCCAGACACGAGCAGCTGCTCGTCTCCTCATCAATGCTTTCTATGCTACCTAAAGAAAGCAGCCTATCTTTGCTCATTTTTTCTTATCTTTGGAGATTGATTGAATGAATGCAGAATTCTTCAGTTCCTTAACTGAATGTATTGTTTCATTATTGAGAGAGAGCAAAACATAAATAGGGATCTAAACATCAAATTTAATATAAACTGACTTCTTCGATGAGAGAGACTAAAAACACAAGGCGTCGGTCACTTTGAGAAATCTTAGGCGTGGGGTCAAATGTGGTGCTCTATCATCCCTCTTAAACAGTAACACATTGTAAATGAAATAATAATTGAGTCGAATCAAACTTCATCACTGGCCAAATCCAATTTCTGAATTTTTTTGAAATTTTAATGCATTATTTTTTCGCTACAATATATTTCACGTGTTTATGGTATCATCACAAATTGCTTTCGTAAAAGCAAAAGGTGTAAACGGTTTTTCAAAACGACAACCTTATGAATAATGATTGGAGTGATTAAATATTAGAAGCCTGTCGGAAAATATAATCTTTGAACAGAGGTGTATGAATCCTTTTGTTATATTAGTTTTAACGAAATCAACCGCGAATCATATCACTTTCTTGCATAATTATGAAATTCTAAAAGGGTCCCATATATTGACCTATTTTTAGTATTTTTACTTCTTTTTTTCCGGCGACCCAATCAGGAGATTTCACGTTTGTTGAATGGCCTTTCACCTCAAAAATCAAAACATCAGAAAAAGATCACATTTTCTAGTAGCTTTTCATGGATTTGGAGAGGGATAATGCTAGATTTTTCAGCACTTTTAAGTCGTTGTCCTTACAAATTAGTAAATTGCACATCGCAACAATCAAATGCTTCCTTTGTCCATAATTAACGGTCTTATTTTGTTATTTTCGTCCATTCACCAAAATTAATATTAATCTTCTAATTTTAGAAAATTTCTCATAAAATATTATCTCAATACTTTCATTTATTTACAACTTATAGTAATATGATCCACCACTTTTTCTCTATTTTCAATCTTTTTTTTTCTCCACTAATTATACTCCATCTATTTTTTTTCTCTCCAATCATTTTTTTTCTCTCAAATATTTTTACCAATTTTGCATTAAAACTCATGTTGTCCACTACTCAGACTATTGGTTGTGGATAGAGGGAGTATATATTAAGGAGTTGGTTATTATGAGTAATTTCGTGAATTAGTGAGTCCCCTTTTTTATTACTGCGCCATACATATAGGTTTACTGAATCCGATGTACAATTTACAAAACTTATAAAATAAAAACGTCTCCTCTATGATTCGGTCCTAGGTTAAAAAAATTACTTCAAAATTAGAAAACATATATAGTAATTTTACACGTCTGGTGCAATAATAAAAAAAGGAGATTCATTTGATCTATATTGATGTATGTATGTGTATAAATATATATATATATATATGTATATATATATATATATATGTATATATATATATATATATGTATATATATATGTAGGGAAGCGGTAGGGTGAAACTTACCCTTAGATGCTTAACTAATACTATATATGAACCACTAGATTAAGAAATTAACGGCTCAGATT
>JAYDZE010575413.1:0-11544 GCA_034509125.1 Monilaria moniliformis
ATGTTTTCAAGCTATAGATACTCGTAGAAGTCAGTTGTCGCGGTCAACAGACGTTAGTGCTATTTGAATTGTAATATGTTATTTATTTTATTATAAAAAATATATTTGAGTATTATATTTTTAAAAAAAAATCGCCCCCCCTATTTTTTTCGTCTGGATCCGCCACTGGCGACAAGACGGGCCTTTTGTCGAGCAATTGCCTCGAAAGCATGTTTCTTGATCTTAAATACCCATGTAGAACCAATAAGATTTTTATCAGTAGGCAAGGTCGAGAGAACCAAGTCTTGTTCAGGAATAAGGCCAAATATTCTTCAAGCATAGCCTGTTTCCAGACAGGAATTTGAAGGGCAACGGAAGCAGATTTAGGAAGGGAATCAGAATGCGGAGATGCAGAAGCAAGCCAAGCCATAGGCTTAAAGATCCCAGCCTTGGCCCGTGTGAACATCGGGTGAATATAGGGTCCCGGCAGCAAGGGCAGTGGTAAAGGAGGGGTGGTCGGGGAGGATGATTAGAGACCATGCGAATGAGGGGAGTTTGAGGAGGTAAGGGAGTTATGAGGATGTGATGAGGGTGGAGAAGTATGAGGGGAACCAGATGGTGAAGAAGGTGTAGAGGGAGTAGGCGACAAAGTAGAAATAGGGGTGTCGTGCATAGGAATATGGGCGTGTGGAGTTTGTGGAGTATGGGGCACAGGAGAAGTCTGTGACAGGTAAGAAGAAATAGGGATTTGAGGAGTACTATGAAGAGTATGTGCAGGCGTAGGCATGGTGGGCTGTGGTTGAAAGGGAAATGTATTCTCATCAAAGAGAACATCCATTGTGATATTGATGACACATCCGTTGAGTAAAAGGGCCTTATACCCTTTGTGATACCATAGCCCAAGAATGTTGCATGTTGGGAGCGTAACTCCAACTTGTTTTTGTTGTATGGACGAACGAGTGGGTAGCAAAGACACCCGAACACCTTAAGGAAATGATAGTCTGGAGTACGACCAAACAACTGTTCAAACGGTGACTGAAAACACAGGAGCTTTGTAGGGACTCGATTAATAATAAAACAAGTCGTGGCAAAGGCGTCATCCGAAAATGTGTAAGGAACCCAGCTTGTGCGAGTAGGGCGAGCCCCATTTCGACCAAATGTCGATGCTTACGCTCGGCCAATCTGTGTTGCTGGGGTGTGTACGGGCAAGAGACATGATGCTTGATTCCAAACACTTTGAAGAAATGATGTCATTGCTTGATATTCGCCACCCAGTCAGATTGTTGCATCTTGATTTTGTGACTGAATTGGTTTTCAACTTGTGCAAAGTGTTTTGAACACACCTAGCACTTTACTTTTAGACTTCAGTAGATACAACCAACAATATCTTGAATAATGGTCAATAAAAGAGACATAGTAACGATGCCCGTTTCATCAGTTAGAGGGTGAAGGTCCTCAAAGATCATTGTGAACCAATTCAAGAGGTGCATTGTACTGTGTTGTGGAGGTGGAGTAGAGTAACCGATGACTCTTAACAAGGCAACACGGATGACACAAGAAACTTGAGTTCATTGGATTAAAAGGAATGTTACAAGCAATAAGAGCATTTTCAACCATGTCAAAAGCGCAATGGCCTAATCGTTTGTGCCATAGATCTATACTAGGTATTACATTGCTAGAATTAGATTAAGCTTGAGGCGAAAAACGATCCTCTTGTGATGAACAGACTGCCACGGAAGGGGTGCAGCCGCTCGAGGATGACACTGAAAACGGCATGGTTTGTAGTGCTGTCGAGATGGCTTGTGAAGAAGAAAGTGGTAGAAGCCTCGGTCAAAAGTTACTTAGAGGATGATAGCTTTGGTAAGACGATTCTTCGCAAGACAAAAAGACGGGTGAAACTCAAAGAACACATGGTTATCTTGGGCAAATTGTGACACACTTAGAAGGTTTTTGGTGATATGTGGAACATGTATGAGATTATTGAGAAGAAGAGTGTGAGAGTGGGAAGAAGATGTGGGAGACATGAGAGAATGACCAATGTGAGCTATATTTATTCCACGACCATTACAAAGAATCACATATTTACCTCCATTATATTCAGTACTTGAACTGAAGTTCGAGAGATCGGAGGAAATGTGGTTTGTGGTTCCTGAGTTCAGGTACCACGAGGATGAGCCGGCTCCTTCAAAGTTGCTTTCAGACGAGGCATGGAGTGAGAGAGGATGATTGTTCGAGTTGTTTCGGCCTTGAGCAAAATTTGCCGGAGGCACTAGACTGTAAGGGACAGAATGGCAATACCCTTGTTGTTGAGATTGCTACCTACTTGACAGGTGTTGTGGCATGAACGTCTGTTTGAAATGATACCAACAACGATCTGTCATGTGCCCCGTCTTCTGGCAAAGCTGACACACTCTGCCTCTGAATTTCCCATTGTTGTTGTTCCCTCCTCCTCCAGAATTTCCGTAGGCATTTCGATTTTGTTGTTGACTGCCATCATTTTTTTGAAAGTCGGAGTGCACAAAGTTAGCCGAGGGATTAGATCATTCGGTGTTGATCGTGGATTGCCTTGCCGCTTCAAGTCTGGATTCGAAGCTAATTAAGGAGCAAGACACTCACGTCTTGCACATTCCATACATCTGCCTTGGAGGTCATCGTCACCATTACAGAGTCCTACTCAGCTCCCAATCCGGCGAGTATATGCAAGAATTTCCGGCGAGTATATACAGAGTCCTACTCAACACATTCACTATATTACAAAATATGATACTAGAAAGCTAAAGCATTAACTTCTTCGGTACGTGAGGGAATCCTGCGTTATTGACAAAGACTCAACACGCGCACGTTACCATTGGTTTCCAACTATTACTGCAAGCTGTGATTGCTTTGTCCGAGTGAGCTTCATGCACCACTTTGGGATCCGAAGTGGAGGAGGTAGGATGAGCTGAAACTTCTTGCATCCCGGATGCTTCGTGGATCAAGGAAGAAGCTTTAACAGATACAACAAATTCGGCCAAACCCTACTTCAATCTTCTTAATAATAAAGTATTTGTTCTCAAATATATATTTTTAGTCGATTTTGCAATTATATGATTTTTGAAGTGTAGCAATCAAAATACTAAATTATCGATTTCTTACAAAATATCTACTGATTTCAAACAAGATAAAAATCATAAAAATTTATTTTGCCAAAGCCATTAATCATTAAATAAAAAGAGGCAATGAACTAATAAAATAAGTCTTGGAGGTAATCTAAAGACTATATAGTGAATAACACCTATGGGCTAGACTTGCGATAGGCCCAACCAAAAGGGATCTCAATCAAGTGCTTTGGTCTAAAACTTTAGGTCAAAGCCCACCCAACTTAATTTGGCGCATAATCCTTCAATAATGAGTAATGATTTAACTGTAACATTTATTTGGTCCCAAATCTACGAGCTGTCTTATTCTTATTTTTAGTATGTAAAATGGCTTAAACAATTTATAGCAAAGATAAATTCTTATTTAAAAAGGGTGGGTTGATAATAACATTGTGGACAAGGCGACAGAATTATGTAGTGCTGGAATTTACAACTTTAACCTTGCGAAGGCATCTCATTCCCTTTTTCTCCCATTGTTTTCTTGTGGTAGAAAGTAATCACTTTTTAACTAATTTCATTATTTCGTCACATTTTCAGCATAGTGTCTTTTTCAAATGGGTAATGTAATATTGCCAAATCCCCACCCACGTTCAAATCTATCTCCATTTCACACAATTACGATTCCCCATTAATTTTTTTATTTATCAAAAAGCAGATACCAAATTAATGTATGGATCCCAAATTCAGGAAAATGG
Source organism: Monilaria moniliformis (assembly GCA_034509125.1). Classification (NCBI taxonomy): domain Eukaryota; kingdom Viridiplantae; phylum Streptophyta; class Magnoliopsida; order Caryophyllales; family Aizoaceae; genus Monilaria; species Monilaria moniliformis. The sequence goes on from JAYDZE010575413.1 coordinate 3,812, forward strand.
TGCAAAATAAGAGACAAATATCAAATAAAATAGGCTTTTTGATTTTCCTCTTCAAATCTATCTCCCTCATTTTTCATTGCACAACTGCATTTGGACGAGGATTTAGGTTGTCTACTTGTCTTTTAGTCAAACCATTTGAGTGGTATGACTAAGCTCAACTGCCCCTCAAAACCCCCCACCCCCCCAAACCCCAGCCCCAGTGGACCCCACCACCAAACTACACAAAACCATTGTCATCTTCCCTTCCCAACAGGCTCCTCCACCAGTCTTAACCCCCCCCCCCCCCCCATTCCCCAGCTCAGACCCTCTCTCTCTCTCTCTCTCTCTCTGTCGTGATGAACCAAGAATTTCCGCGGCTTTTACTCGGCGGCAGCGATGTGGGGTTTGCGAGAACCTCTATAGCCACCTCCTTCTCACGCCCTTTTACCAGAACATCCGCCAACTCCGACCAAAATCAAGTCTTGATTGATGCGGAACCTGAAATTTACAGCAATGGCGAGGATGCTGATGATGATGGTGATGATGATGAGAGTGATGATTCTCTAGCTCCGCTGACTAGAGACTGTGGCTACTCGAGGCCCTTTCTGTTTCTCGACATGATATGGAACTTGGCATTTGTTGTGGTGTCTGTGTTCGTGCTGCTGGTCACTTTCCGAGAGCACCCTTCGACGCCTTTGAGGTTGTGGGTTTCTGGCTACGCTCTGCAGTGCCTTCTGCATGTGGGGTTTGTGTGGGATGAGTACCAAAGGCAGAGTCTTGATGATCTTGGCGGCGGCGGAGGGCATGAGTGCTGTTTTCCAAGAGGGTTTTTGTGTTCTGCTTTCTGTCACAATAGGTAACTTAATCTTGGAATTTCTTGTGTTTATGGACTGTTTGGATACGAGAATTTTTGATCGATTGATGTTGGTTTTGGAGGGTTTTGTTTTGTTTCTTGGTTTGTGATTATTTTTTATTGTAATTATGTTGTCCATGTTACTAGGCAGCAAATCACAGATTAGGGGAATTGCATTGTGTTGACTTTGTTATATTGTATGTTAATTTATAGGGTTCCTTCTAATATTTATATCTATATATGATTGGTTATCTATTATTGTTTTGAGGGGTATGAGGTTGAGCTTTGAATATTTTTTGCTGCATTTTCTGGATATATTCATTTGTGTTTGAGTATTTTAATTTGATTTCTTTCCTCTTAGAATTGAAGTCTTGAAGCAATAATAGCTTTCATCTATGTAAATTGTCCAATTATAGAAGTAGAATCTAGGGGGTTAGATATTAGCCCTGGTTTTATGGTATTGGTTTGAGACCAAATTGTGTAGTTCTTGATATGCCAAAGGTTAGCCTTTGCTACTTATTGTTCACAACTCATAATTATGCCCCGTGAGATATTCTCTTACAGATGTTATGTAAGAACCTTGACAGATTTTTTATACGGATAAGAGGTCCTTGAAGATAAAAGACTGAAAAACTGATTTGATTGGTGCTTATAAGTATGGCTAAGTGCTTCATTGTAGGAATCAGGGTACAAAAATAGATGAAACGCATACTTTATACGACAATTTGTCATTAGAAACATTTTCATGACCACAACACAACTTTTGGACGTCATCAGTAAACATTTATGGATTTATGTTGGTTCAGTGCAAATTGAGACCTGGCAAAAGTTGCTCCTGTCGAATCTAGTGTTGTACTTATGCATATGAATGGTTTTGTTGAATGAGGCAATCATATGTACTAATGCTAATGAAAATTTCTTCAAATCTAGAAAAAAAGATATGAATGTTTGCAATGTGACGTCATAGTACGTAATGTGATATATATGAAGTTAATTGGGCAGTATTTGGCAAGAAAAGCTTCTGTAAAGAAATGATTAGTTGATAATTAGTGACGTATAGTTGCGATGCGAGGTGGTAATTAGTGAAATTGTTCCTAGTCATAAGTTTCTCACTGTGGCCATTTAATTTAAATCACTGAATTACTGGGGAGTCGGATATATGAATTTCTTGTTTTCTTTTTTATAATTTTCAGCATCATCAAGAAGTTGGAGTCAGTTAATACTATTGTTTCATCCGTCTGGTGGGTTTTTGGATTTTATTGGATAGTAATTGGAGGGCAGCCACTTCTACAAGATTCACCTCGTCTTTACTGGTATGCTATGCTTAATTTCTTATACACTTTGATGCAGTCAAGTATCAAAGTGTTAAAATACAGTTGTAAGTTATACCAGTTTCGTCTATTAAGAAGTATGGACACCGAAGCCCTGAAAAACTGGGATCTCTAAACTGCAGGTTGTCAGTGGTTTTTCTAGCCTTCGACGTGTTTTTCATGATCTTCTGCATTGCGATGGCGTGCATCATTTTCCTTCTGCTGTTCTGTTGTTTCCCGATCTTAGCCACAGTCGCCTATGCAATGACTATAGGAGACGGAGCCTCTGAAAACGATATCAGGTCTCTTCCCAAGTATTTATATAGGCCACAAGATACTGTAGGGGCTTTTCAAAATGAAAAGAAACCAGAAGTTGATTTAACTGCACTGGAAGGCGATAGCATCTCCATGGCAGAGCTTGTTCTTCATCCAGAGGATTCTGTAAGTATCTATTATCACCTTTTGTCCGTCTAGTTTGTGTGATGGATTATACTAGTTAACTTGATATGAGCCGGAACTTCTAACTATTATAAAATAATGCATATGCTAGTTATTGATATGATGCCATATATCCGGATTTTGTATCACCCTTCAGTTCAAATTGGTAAAAGCAACTACGAATTGGTAAAAGCAACTACTTAACCTTCAACTTATTCCTTTTCAAGTAGTTTAGTGTAAAGGTTTTTATTTTAACTACAACAGTAGGGACTGCTTATCTCCTCATTGTACATATTTTCATCACTCTAATTGCTGCATACCTTCATATTTCAGCCTGATTCTATAACTTGATCTGATCAAAAGTGCTGTGACTACTTCCACCGTGCAGGAATGCTGCATATGCCTTTTCAAGTATGTAGACGGAGCAGAGCTATGCACCCTTCCCTGCAACCACCATTTCCACCACAAGTGCATCACGAAGTGGCTCCGTATCAACGCGACGTGCCCTCTTTGCAAGTTCAACATTCTCAGAGGCGACATGTTGGTTTAACCAATCCCGACCTTATACTTATTATCGCGTAACTTTTACAGGATCACAAAAAAAGGATGAGGGGGAAAAAATTCTTGCTAATCTGCCAGCTACTGTACAGTGGGAAAAAAAAGGTGAATCCTGTGAAACAGTTTGATGTAGAACAGTTTTCTCTATTGTGGTTTCTTAGTTGTAAGAAGATTTACATTATTATATTTGAAGGGCTTCTTGGCATTAGGTATGATAGTAGAAATCAACAAGCAGCTTCTTGCTATTCTTTTAGAGTTTGTTTGGTATCACGGAATTAGGAGTTTGGATTTAGAATTGGAACTTTCAATTCCAAATTTATTGTTTGGTACTATAAAAATATTTAGATTTTGAATTGAATTTCAATTCTAAATCTACTTAATTCCACAATTTGAATCATATAGTTAAAATAAAGATTTGAAAATCTAATTAAATATAAAATTGATTGCCTTTCAAATATAAACATTGTACACACACCCCACACACAATACATATTACATACTACACATACAGTGCTCACACACGCTGTACACATGCACATATACAACAAACACACATAAACACACACGACAAACAAAATTACATGCACAACTAAAACACAATACACACGAAAACATCGTGCACACAGTACACATATTGCACACAATACACATGCACACACACGGCACACAACAAACATACATAAACACATAGAATACACGGCACACAATTAAGCACATAACAAACACATAGCACAAACGATATACACACTGCACAGACACACAACACACACGACACATACACACAACGCATACACAATTCAAAATATATAGAAAAATTATATAAAATTACATAATGTATATATATAAAAAAAAATTATTCAATTAAAAATTAATTCCAAATCTTGGTCAATTTTTTATTTATCAAACAAAGGATTTGAAATTGAATTATAATATCATAACTTCAAATTTAATTCCATATAATTGCAATTCAAAATTAATTATAAATCTATTTTACCAAATGCAACCTTAAGGTATTTTCTTTAATTTTGACATGTTGTGGGTCTTTGCCCAATCGAATTTGGAGTGTTCCAACTGATCAAGTTCACGTAAAATAGGATCCACCACATTGGGTTATGGAAGTAAGTGTGACATTACTCCTAACACAATTTTGTGATTATGCCCCATTATTACATAGGGTTAGTGGTTTTAGTCAAACACAATATTGTTCACCAATCATAACCATGCTTTGATGATCACATGAAATATTTGGTCAAATGTTCACACCAATAAGAGATCAAGTTGGTGAGTTCAGACCAGTTTTTGTCAAATTTCAACAGTAAAAGTGTTTGAATGTTTTCATAGTTGAACTCCAATTTATGCAAAATTATAAATCAATATCCAAACTATCACTGTTGTTAAAAATGCTACTACATTAGTAAGAAAAAAGTTAATTGTTTTTTCTTGCAGTGTCAGTTCCGATCATCAGTCGTTGCAATTGTGGCCATGCCTTGAATTTTCTTGACTTGAACTACAAAACCCTCATACTAGTTTCTTAATGCGATATCAATTTGACAGTGTAGAGTTGGGGTTCCATAATTGTTCGAAGTGGATTTTCAATGTCAAATCGATGTTGGATTGAGAATTTTGTAGCTCAAATCCAAATTCTGGTCATGGTGTCAATTTCAGTGACCGATGATCGGATCGGTCGAAATTGACACTGCAAGAAAATAAAATCGATTCTTTCTTACTGATAGGATAGAATAATTGGCAACGATAATAATATAGCTATTAATTTATAATTTCACATATGAGGTTACAATGTGTAAGAATTCAAACGTTGGGTCGTACACATGACATTCTTGACTGTGTATGTATGATTTGTCCAACTGCAAAAAGAAAAGGAGGGAAAAACTTTGATTCAAAATATCATATTCCATCCAAAACTAAAACTGTAGTAGTATGAAAGATGATAGACAACTGTGGTAGGTCACATATACATCGAACAAGAAAGAATCATAATGTGCCTTTTGATAGAACTGCAACAAAAAGTAAGGGAAATGAGTCAGCAGTGGACCTGCAAAATTTCTAGACACAATGTTCAAACATTCTTGTTCTTCTTCATCTTCGAAGGTGGCCATCGTCCCTTCTTCCTCAGGTGTCGCTTCCTCACGAGGCGCTTCCTCCTCAGCCTGATTTTCTTGGCCAGCTTCATCTTGAGCCTCTGCTGCTCCAGTTCCTGAACCTTTGACTGCAAAGGGAGGTTCTCAACGGGCGTGCTTTTCTCTTTCCCGTCTGAAGCAGGGACGGGAGACTCCGGGGTAGTGGAGTCTGTTCCATCGACATCAGAGGCTGCCTTAACGATCAATGCACCTCCGTTGTTGAGAACAAAGGGTGCTTGAATCCAGCCTCCCACGAAGGATCTTTGATGCATAGTAATGGCATTGTAGGACAACCTGAAGCCTAGTAAAAACACATTTGCAGTATCATTAAGAAATGTTCACAACTCCATTGATGGATCCTAAGGATTATAACAGATGATATGAATGAGTTCCATCAGCAATATGGCTTCCAACTCCATATGTCAAAAACACACTGTCACAACAAAAGTAGCATAACAAATTAAACAAAATTGAAAAGCAAATTTCATTAATTTTGATGTTTTTATAAGATAAGCACGAACCGCAAAGGGGCGGATATCGACAATCAAAATGCAGACCACCTGCTTGTGAAAATACCTCAAAGACAAACCTACAAGCAGATGGGTATGCGAAATTCACACAATCATACAACAGATACAGTAACACAAACTAAATGGTAAAACTAAATTCAGCTCAATGCAAGTCTAAGACCAAGATTTTCACAGCAGAAAGTTAATTCGTAGGAATAAGTGATAAAAAAAAAAACAAGAGATGGAATCGAGCTAACTTATTTCATCTTTCCTCGACGGCCAGATCAAATGCCACGGACACCCAAAACAAAAATCCAATCTTTCTTTCGATATACTCAGTCAGCAAAGAAACCTGTAACAGAATGATTACAAGCTAAAAGCAAATGCATCTATATGTCTATAAATGGGCTAATCTCTAACACATACAGATGGAGAAAAGACTCAAGAATCCTTCTAAAAAATGTAAAGGCGCGACTCTACTAAATCGGTGCATCTTAAATGGTATTCATACTTACTAGCAGAAATTCTGGAAGTTGAGGATGAAGTGGGAGAAAGAGAGGAGAGAGGAGATGTGAAGAGGAGAGCCATTGCTGCAATGTTATCCAAAGTGTGGATAAGCCTTTTCTCTCACTATATATTCTTGTTGCTATTTCTGAATAATCGAAAATAAAAAGGGATATGTGAAAAAAGTCTTTTATACGAATTTTACAAAGAGATAGGGCAATTACAAATATAGATATTTTAAAACATTTAAAGAATTTAAATAAATTAATAATAAGTCTATTCGTGGGTATCTAAACAGTGAAGAATTTCTAATACTTTTAGGTTTATTAGACTTAATTATTTTACATACTATTTTGTGTGTCCATGTGATCCTTTTATAATGAATAAGCAAATACAAGTGCATTTTTATTCATTTTTTTAATAAATTATTTTGAAAATTTATAGTAAAAACTTTATGAAGTGTGCAAAGCACTATCACATCCAACAAAAGAAATAGTAAATACTAAAAAAATATAGAACAACAAACAATAAATATAGGTTGTAGATAAAAATTTCAAGAAAAAAATCAATTCCCGGAATTAAGTGGTTTGCATTTGCCGTCTGAGACGCAAGCACAAATTTCACGTCTTCCTTCCCAAATCCTCAAGTTATTAATTATTTTTTTCGTTATTGATATTTATTTGAAATTTTATAAAATCTACATATTTTATTTCTTAATAAAAAATAAATTATTTATTTAAATGATTAATTAATTGATCAAATATATTTAAGACAATTAGGGGGTGTTTGGTAGCTTAGTTTAGGTCAAGATAAGCTTACTAATCTTATGTTAACAGTACAAACTCAGTGTTTGGTAGCTTTATTTTAAAAATTCTCAGCCCGCAATTATAAGCTGTCGGCCCGCTCAAATAGTTTGGCCCGCATCTAATCCACTGTAGCAGCTGGGTTTAACAATCTCTCCATTTTGGTGAGATAATTTTAATATCACTTCTACAGTGAAATTATTTCTCACGTTGCCCCTCTTTCTTTCTCCCTCACTCTGCTTCTCGTTCTCTCTCTCTCTCTCTCTTTGTTATTAGATCTCTGCCGCCGTCGCCCTCCCGCCGGAGCCTGACCGCCTTTGTCCACCCGCCGCTGCCCTCGCCTCGCGCCACGCCGGCCCGTTTTCTTCCCTCCCTCTCTTCCACGCAGCCGCTTCTCGCGCCACCGCCGCCTCCGCCTTGCCACACCGCTGCCTCTGTCTCGCACCAACCTCTCTCTTCCTCTTCCTCTCTCTCTTCTATCACTTTCTCGGCGCCTGACAGTGGGTGGGTTCGATTTGTTGGATTTTGTGGCCGATTTGGGTTCCATTTGTTTGATTTGTTAGTTTTGGTTGTTCGATTTTGGTTTCAATTGTTAACTCTCAATTTTGTGTGCTGGCGGCGGGTGATGGTCGCGGTGGGTG
>JAYDZE010575424.1:0-11543 GCA_034509125.1 Monilaria moniliformis
TAGGAACAGGTGGTCGGAAATAATATAGAACAAAATTATTGGCCAAACACATAAATTCCCGACGGACTGACGACGGATACATCCGTTGTTAAGATCTTCACATCGCCGACGGACAACGACGGAAAAGTCGGTTGTTACCTTTCTCACATCAACAACGGACAACGACGGAAAACGCCGTCGTTTTAGGAGATCCGATTCGCCGACGGACTCCGTTCCGTCGCCGACTAACGACGGAAATGTCCGTTGTCGGTCCGTCGCCGGAAACGCCGAAGCATGACCAATTGGGGACCAATTTTGCCGACGGACTTATCCGTCGTTAGTCCGTCGTTGACTCTTACGACGGACTTGTTTCCGTCGTTGATTTCACCGGCGACCAGGAAATCAACGACTTATTTCATCCGTCGCCGATCCGTCGGGAGGGTACATCGGCGACGGAATTCATGGCTTCGGCGACGGAAATGTCCGTCGTTAAATTGATGTTTTTTTGTAGTGTTCTGTAGTTTACTTGTCCTTTGTAATTTACTAGCTATTGCATATGATTATAGATTCACGTAATGCACGACAAACAGATTCTTATAGACATCAAAAAATTAGAGAGAAAAGAAAACCAATTGTACAGTAGCTCATTTTTAAACTATTGTATAATTTTATGAATATGTCAAGTCATGTACTCATTTAGTATCTCTGACTGAATTGTTGCAGTTGCACAGTTAGTATTCATCATATAGCTAGTGACCGAACAACACATTTCTAAGTTAGTTGCACAATTAATATGAATCATGTAATGTCGCTCAACTACACATCCTTCAGTTGTTAGTTTGTTACATAAGTGCGCGATTATGTTCTCAAATCGCGCAACAAGTCACCGATTTTGGTATTATTTGACAATACCAGTAGATTTTTAAGTTCAGTATTGAAGTATTGCATGTCGAAATATTATTCACCTATTTGGGAAGATTTATTAAAACACAGGAGTCGAATATGAAATAGCCACTACAGATTACAGGTTGGTTTTTTGTTTTTTTTTTTTTTTTGTTTTTGTTTTTTTGGTTGTTGAAGAACCTACAGCTTTCAGCTTCAGGTTTAATATACTGAGGAAAGTGTACTATACAGTCAGTTACTTGTATGTATCCATGTTTTGTTTGATCATTGTTGAATTTCTACCTGTGACATTTGAGGTAAACTGCGCAAATTTAGTAATCAATTGGTATTTTGGGCATTCGCGTCATTCTCTGTTTGGGTGCGTTTGATACCATTGAGTTAGACTTTTTAATTCCAAATTTACTATTTGGTACCACAAAAATATTTTAATTTAGAATTGAATTCCAATTCCAATATTCAATTCTAGACCCTTCAAATTCTACAATTGAATTTTTATAGCTGGAGTAAATATTTAAAAATCCAAATAATTGTAAAATTGAGTACTTCTCAAATACACACACAACACCCAACTTTCCACAGATAATACACACACTTCACAAAACACTGCACACACAACACACATGACACACAACTTTACACACACACTGCACACAACACATATATCCGCACACAACTCAAAATATAAACAAAAAATGTAAAATAACGTAATGTATGTGAATAAAAAATGTAAAATAAGTATTCAATTAAAATTCAACATCAATCTTGATTAATTTTTGACTTACCAAATAAAGAATTTAAATTTAAATTAAAGTATTATAATTTCAAATTCAATTCTACAATTTCCAAAATTAAATTATAACTTCCAATTCCATAAAATTGCAATTACCACACAATTCCTAATCCATTATACTAAATACACATTTCTTCTTGGAAACTAGAGCAGCATAATTTTCTATCAGTGCAACCTTAATATTTCATACCACACTGCACTACTATATTTCATACCACACTGCACTATTAACAGTTTTTTGGCAAAAAAAAGAAAAAAAATATGTACTTCTCACACAAATTAGAAAGAAAGTCATAGATTCCATGACTTAACAATTTTTTTTTTTTCGTATCTGATATTTAAAAAAAAAACTACACAGTTTGTGTCTTCAGTTGGAATAGGCATCAATTCATACCCCAGTTCACGTACGCTAAGCCGTTAAGGTATATACCAATTTATCTGTTTTGATTGGATTGAATCAATAAATTCGAATTCTTCAATGTACACCAGTACAGGTCACACCACAAATTAAATTCAAATTAAGCAATTATGAAAAGATGGACTATCGCCTCACACAAAACAATACCTTAAGCAAGTCTTGGCCCAATTCCAACATGGAATCAAATCATTTAATTCGCTAGTGGGCCGCTTACAAATTTTAGCACAAAAAAAGGAGGTGCAGGCGCGGCTACAACACTGAACAATACTCCATTGTCGCCATTCGCCAACATCTTTTACAACATTAACGTGTTCAACGTGGTTGCATTTTAAAACATTATCCTTAATTTTTAACACAATACACGCTATGACGCTACAAATTCCGACTGGACTGAAACAGAAACCAGCCAACCACGGCAATTAGATAACATGATGTTATAATTTACCAAGTCATTTACATCCAACGGATAATACATACACCAATACAGACAGCATTCTCAAAAACTCTGCCATGAAACATGAGATGATCACAAACATAAAACATACTATGCTATGCGTGCCTAAACCTAATTCTAATTAATCCAAATCAAACGCAAGCTTCAGGCCTACGCAGCGCCACGAACAGCTGCTCCAGGTCAGGCGGCTGAAAGTAGCCGTTCTTCGGCGACTTCCTCTTCCCCGCGCACTCGCCCAGCGGCTTCTTCCTCGGCGGCGGAGGCGGCGCTGTCCTCGCCGGTATACCGCGCTTCGGAGTGCAGCATCCTTCTTCCGCTACCGAACCACTACTACTTCCTATGTCCATCTTGCTAATCCAAAACGAAGAAAAATCGGCGGCGAGGTGTAGGGGTTTCACGTTTCCTGGCAGAATATGAAATAATAATCAGAGATGGAGTTGCGTTTCGGTGAATATATATAATTCGGTCGGATCATGGTCTATTCTGGAAAGCGGTACGAGTGTGTGGTGCCGGATGGGGACACGTGGACGCCGCTACTTGTCCACGTGTTGCCACCAGAGGCGGTCCCGTCCACTTCGAATCTGGACTTCTGGCAGCCTCCGCAGCCGTTGGATTGGCTTTCCCTGGCGGGAATTTTGGGCGGGATTTGAATCTCAGCCGCACGATGTGGCTTTCCCACACTCTCTGTATCTGAACGCTACGTGCCCGCCACTTGCCCATTTCTCTCGTACTTTCTATAAATAAAACGCCAAATGGTAACCTGTATCTTACTGCATAAGTCATTAATTATAAATTTATAGTTAGCGAAGATATTATTAAATTAGGTAGAGATTTATTAATAAAAAAAACCAAGGGTTTTCTTTCTTTCTTTCTCACACATTCATCGACTCATTGTATTTTTCAAATCAAATAGTTATTTGTTTGTGAAAATTGAGTCTTTTTATTTTTATTTTGTGAATCTTGATTGTTTTCTATACTTAATTTTAGGATTTATTATTTACAATAAAATTGCTTGATCTTGTGACTAATATCAATGTATCATCAAATGTAAGGACCAGTTTCGGCAAAACAAAAGTACTATGCCAAGTTCAACTAAGTTAAATTCTCTCTCCGTTCTATTATTCATGGCACGTATTTGTTTCCAAGCCGCTACATATAATATGATACATTTTCTTTTTAAAACATCTATATTATTCGCACAATTTTAAATATATATATATATATATTCTCAACATTACTTAACATTACTTTGAGCTCTCCTTAATACTTGTGTCCAAATAAAATGTACCATAAATAATAAGATGGAAAGAGTACTAATATTAGACTTATTTAAACAAAAAATGTAGCAAAGAACTAACTGTGCATATTTCGTCATAAAGAGGGAACATTTCATCAAATCATCCTTACTATCACAATTTTTTCCAAATCACTATGTTATAGGCATGTCACTCCCTTTTCTTTTACCCAATTCAGGTAAAATGTCACAACCTTCTCTTCCTCCAATTCTGGTTAGACAAAAGAGCCTCCAAATCCATACTATGATTTATAGCAATCGTCAATTAAAAAAGACAGAAAGCGAAAGGAGCTTCAAGGTTCAAGGGGCCACCTTCGTTGAAAGTTCTTTTATTTTTATTTTACAATAATCACATGTCACTAATGATCTTCTATAGAAAAATAAGTAGCTCACCAACACTATTTTCATTGTAGATATGATATCTAAATAGATAAATATATATATTAGGGTATCATCTAATAATACTTCACATTTAAAAGTAAACATATGTACTATGCCAGCCTCCAGGAATCTTATGCTCTGTACACCACTCAATGGTTTATTGTCTACAAAATTCCAAATATTTAGCTTTTGAATCTAAATCATAACATCAAGCACTTATGGTATTTTATATACTATATAAGTTGCATAAATTATTTGAAGTTTTCCGGGAAACATGGAGATAAAGTGTTTTTATAGCCTTCTTTGTGTGAAAATATTAATGATTGTTTTGAACAAAGATGAATGATTTATTAGTTTTGCTTAAAATTGAAAATGGTTAATAGAGACCTCATTTTGCCCATGCCCAATCATGTTATTCATACTGGGCCTATCAGCCCACATATAAAAGTGATTGACCTAAGTGTAACTGAATTACAATGAGGAGACATGGAATTTCCATTAAGAAATTACGTAGCATCGAAGGACACGACACTATCACGATTAAAGGAGTTGGAAAATCCTCAATTCAAACAATTGGACTTAAAAGATGAGTAGCTCTATTAGTAAATCTATCTATACACATGAAAAACTCATAGAACAAAGCCCATGACATTTTTCAAAATACACAATTGATGAAGAATTAGTTCTCCATAGTTTCTCCATAAAGCAAATCTGAATCCCCACAAAAAAGGATTACGACAGTGGTAATAACGGTTGTCTTAGCCTATAACTCACTGTTGTAGGCGGTGTCATAGGAATATAGGATCTAAAAGAAGCCTCAAAGATAATGATTTTTAACAAAGAAAACATGTACCTCGAAATTCTGTACATATGGATGAAGCCTCTCGCACATCTAGGAACATCAAAGATTTCAAATAAAACTATCGAGCAATACTAAGTTTCATGAAGTGATTAATGTGATTAATTTACTTTTTAATTTTTAAACTTGTATTGGCTTCAAAATGAATAAAAATATATAAATAAATATTCACAATTACAACTTATATGAAATAAGAATGAATTAAAAAAATAAAAAGATGAGACCTAGTGATAAGAGAAGGACAAATGTCAATGTCCTATAGTGGGTGTTCAAAATTTAAGTACAAAGTTAATGAATAGTATAAGAGAAAGTGAGATACTTAGCCTCCGTAATTGGTGCCCTTAAAACTTGAATCTCACTCTTAATCTGTAAGGAATAAAGTTTTTGAAATATGTTACCGTCAACAACACACGTCCTGGAACATTCATTTTTATTTCTAATTTGGTACACACAGAAGTTTCGGTCAACATTAATGTTATCCCTATGAAATTCGCCATGTTTGTAGGAAGAAAAGGCCCGTTTTAGGCGTGATCACAGGAACTTGATCTCCTTATAAGAAAACAGCTAGAAATAACTACAAAAAAAAAAAAAATCAAACCCATTTTCAACCATTTCTCTTTCAATAAACGGGTAGCACTTTTTCCTTTGAGTTGAATAAAAGGGGTAGCACTTGATTTCAATGTATTCCAGTTCCCAGAGAGATGGTAATATATGTGCCCATTTATTGTGGTCGTTTGTGGGATTGGCATCTTGTGATTAAGGAGTCATGAATAAGGATGATGTACTATATGCATAAATCTTATTCTAAAATTTGAATATTCATGAATATTGGTTTTCTTCCCCACGCAAATTCATAATGCATGTCCTGCCGTTTTATTCAGATTTTAATACATACTAACTGCAAAGTGCAAACAAAGAAGCTAGCTTCAATTCAATCATCTTACCTAAATTATTACATCCATTGAAATTGAAGATCGAATAATTGAATGCAAGATTTTTCGTCCATTCCTCCTAGGCATAAATTTTTACTTCCAATGCTGACGGAAACCAAACGCGGCGTAATTAATATTGGGGATGCCACGTACCACTTGACACTAAACCTGCTTTAAACAACTTCTTCTCCTATCTCTCTCAATGATATATATATTCATATATTTATATATATGTATGGAATCGATTAGGCTAACAATTCATTTTAAAATATGAACTGCATGCATACTGCGAAACATGATGATTTCGTGATAAATTCGAACCGAAGACTCTGAATTTGTTACTAAAAGATGAATTCAGTATAGGTCTTTGGAATATAAAAACTGGAAATGGTTCATACTTTTTTATTTTGATATAATTTTTATTTTATCCAATCTCTCTTTATATATATAGTTTAGATGAATAAAAACACCAATCATAACCCTTGGTTTACAATCATTGGCGGCTGAGGTTGTCCGTGTTTGATGGGATTTTTATCTTGCTAATTATGGTAGTAAATCAGCACCTCCCCGTTATGACAATCGTACAAGCTAGTATCCGAATATATACCAACCTTTTTTATGAATTCTATGATGTGAAATGCTAATAGTTTATATATAGTGACCTATAAGATGATCATCGATTGTCACTCGCTAAACATAAGCAAACGCGTGTGTGCCTACTTTCCGATATTTTCACAAAGCCAAAATCTGAGGATGAAAATATCAAGAAGATGGAGTTGTCAACTATTGCAAGAAAGTGAAATAAAATAAGTTTAGTGATGATGATATCAAAGGATTAATTGGAAGAATTCGAGAAGCAGCAGCAAAATGGTGCAGTTGCAGAGAAACGCTAGGTGGACTAATGAGAAGAGGACGCGTGTGGAGGGCTAGGGCTCATCATTGGGAGGCGTATCTCGGAAATAATGACGTGATGGAATTGGCATGACATGATCGAGATATCAATGATTTAATAAAACCTGGATTTTACCTACTTTGGTTGCATGCTGTCGGGCACAACTGTGCGGTGGTCGTACTGCCGTAGTGGCGGTGGTGGGCGGCGCTTCTTCACTCGGAGCCATTTGCATTCGTTACCGCAGCTCCACTCTTCACTAGTTACGTGCTGCCCATCTTTAATTATTCGACAATTGGGTTCAACAATTATAATTTATAAAACAATGTATCATGATTTTGAATCCGCTCCAAGCAGCGCCGTGCCATCTTTTGTTACCAAATTGTAAGATTTTATATTGGACAACTGTTATAGCTATAAAATAAAACATAAAACGAACTGATTATAAAATATATTGAGGGCATATTTTCTTTTCTTGTTGTCTATGATTTATCGAATAGTTGATTTCTTTAAGTTTAAAGAATGTAGCTAAATTGTAAGTGTGTCAAGATTTGGACATTGCTATAGTTGGGGGAAAGATTTAATAGTAGTAGGTAATACGTAGACTACTGGATCAATCAAAAATAAATGAGCTAGCTACATTTCATGAGTTACACTTGGAGAAGAAAGTCTTCTTGTAGCTCCATTATTTCTCCAATTAATTAAGACAGTGTTAGTTTTTGATATAGTCCCTATTTTCGTGTCTATTTTTGACTTTCCACGAATAGCAAACTTGAACAAAATTTAGACACATGGGCACTAAGTGTATAAATATCATAATTCTCATAGATATAATCACTTACTATACTTTATATACATTAAAGAAAAACCACTTGCCTATTTTTTTTCCCTTGCATAAACATTTGAAATAAAAAAATTCAAAATAATCAAAAACAGCACATTCACCAAATGTTCTTCGTTCTTAATAATGACACACACACACACACACACACATATATATATATATATATATATATTTGTTATAATTAATTAATACATTGATCCACCTCGCTCATCCATTAACTACCCCAACTTTAATTACATATCGTTAAGCAATATCTCCAAATGTAAT
Organism: Monilaria moniliformis; assembly: GCA_034509125.1. Taxonomy (NCBI): domain Eukaryota; kingdom Viridiplantae; phylum Streptophyta; class Magnoliopsida; order Caryophyllales; family Aizoaceae; genus Monilaria; species Monilaria moniliformis. The sequence continues at coordinate 8,011 of JAYDZE010575424.1, forward strand.
AGAAGAGGGAAATATTAATTGAGCAGACACTATTCACACTGCATATTTTATTCTTCACAAATAATACAGGTGGTCTATAGCAATTGGACAAACCGATTTCAAATCACCAAGAATTGACTACGCGCCCCTGCAGATAATCTCCATGAACCCCGTACCCACACACCCCACCCCACCAACAATAAATATAAATAAAATAAACAAAAAATACAAAGGAAGTGGAAAACGTTATAAATATAAGGGGAAAGAATGAGCAGGTAATTAAGGTTAAGCATCACCGCTCTAGCTAGGCGCTTGGTGCGTAACAATTTCTGAGCACGCTGTCTCCCTAAACTCGCGCCACCTACACCATACACCATTCTATCTTCTTCCCTCCACTATTTCAACTCATGATGATGCTGATGGTGGCGGTGGCGGTGGCTCTTGCAGTCACAGCGGCGGCGGGTCTCCTCTTCCGATGGGGTGAGCAGCCTCGCAACCGCCGCCTGCCTCCCGGTTCCATGGGGTGGCCTTACATCGGAGAAACCCTCAAACTCTACACTCAACACCCCAACGCCTTCTTCTCCAATCGCCGGAAAAGGTTAATTAATTAATTAAACTGATCCATTCATATTGATATTGACAGTTGATCATCATCATCATTGTAATTTGTTGCGTAGGTATGGTAATATATTCAAGAGTCACATATTGGGGTGCCCCTGCGTGATGATATCGAGCCCAGAAGCAGCCAAGATGGTTTTGACGAGCAAAGCTCATCTGTTCAAGCCCACCTACCCACAGAGTAAAGAGAGACTGATAGGACCGGCGGCGCTCTTCTTCCACCGAGGCCATTACCACTCGCTGCTCAAGAGATTGGTCGTAGCCTCATTCTCTCCTTCCGCCATCCGAGGCTCCGTAGGCGCCGTCCAGACAATCGCTCTCCAACTTCTTTCCAACTGGGAACACGCCACCAACCCTATATGCACCTTGCAAGAGATGAAAAAGGTCATTACATGCATATATTGAATATTAATTAGTTTTACAGTTGTTTTTATTAGATTTGTGTGTGTGTTTTCAGTATGCTTTTGAGGTGGCGATGATTTCGGCGTTGGGCGGGGAGGCGGAAGCGGAAACGGAAGGAATTAGGTGTTTGTATGGGAAATTGGAGAAAGGGTACAACTCGATGCCGTTGGATATTCCAGGAAGTCCGTTTCACAAAGCGATGAAGGTGAATGTGGTGCGCCACTTTTAGCAATATCAATATTAAAGTTTCATACCTCATATGGTTTTTCTTTTTTGTTTTCAGGTGAGGAAGGCGTTGAATGAGACGTTGATGAAAATAATAGAGAAGAGAAGAGAAAATGGTGGAGGGGGATTGTTGGGTAATATGCTGAGAGTTCAGAAGCTGAAGCCGGGTGAACTGAGTGATTCTCAAATAGCTGATAACATAATCGGAGTCATATTTGCAGCTCATGATACCACAGCCAGTGTGCTGACGTGGGTGCTCAAGTATTTGTACGACAATCCCAATGTCCTCCAAGCTGTCGCGGTAACTTATTAAGCAACTAATATAGCAGTTGTAGTTCGTTTTTCATTCTTACCTGTCACGTCTATTTCAATACTGCAGGTGGAGCAAGAGGGAATTCGACGCAAACTACAACTAGAGGAGGACCGGGGGCTTACGTGGGATGACACCCGAGACATGTTGCTCACTACCAGGGTACACTCCATTTTACTTTACAATAATCATCAAAATAAATACATACTTATATAAAGAATATGATAAGTATGTACATATCCAAATTTGTAAAAGGTATACACGATATAGTATTAATTTTTAAATTTTCCAGGTTTTCTAACAATTGATAAACAAGTTCCCAAGATTTGATTGAACATTTATTTCTATATAGATACGTAACTAAATGAACATATAATGATGATGATTATACAGGTGATACAGGAAACACTTAGAATTGCTAGTATACTTTCGTTCACATTCAGAGAGGCCGTTGAAGATGTGGAGTTTCAAGGGTATGTCATCCCCAAAGGATGGAAAGTTCTTCCTCTCTTCAGAAGCATCCACCACAGTTCAGATTTCTTTCCCCACCCAGATAAATTCGATCCTTCTAGATTCGAGGTAATTTTAAATGTACGTACATACATACAATATCCATATTCATATATTATTACAACGTTTTTTGTTAAAGAAGAAATGAACAATTTCGACTAAACGAGCAAAAAGATTCCTTGGAGTGGGACGATTCACTCTATCCACTTAATTTGTCTTAAAAATATATAAGGTTGTCAATGTTTTAATTATCTTGGTGCCATCTCTTTCTTAGAATCTTCCTCCATCTTTTAGGGCATTTTGGCATTTTGATGACTAAAATCTTCATGTAAATCAACCCACGTGAGCTACTCTAGTACCTTAGCTAGTAATTTGATTCTACGTGTATCGATATGCATATCTTTAAAGATTCATAGGCATGGGAATGGGATCTCATATTTTAATATTACTCAAATTGAATAAATGTATACATAATTGCTGCAGGTATCCCCTAGGCCAAACACATACATGCCCTTTGGCAACGGGGTACATTCTTGCCCCGGCAGTGAGCTTGCTAAGCTTGAGATGCTCGTCCTCCTCCACCACCTCATTACAACTTATAGGTACTCAATTACATCTATGTTTCTACAATTTGTTTATATGCATTTATGATACATGTAGATACAACACACCTCACTATAAATTAACGTGTCACCTCTATGTGACTTAAAAATGCACTATCCAATTGGATTGACGTAGGGAGGATGTCAATTAGGTCCGTCCAACTCGATTAATAGTCACCTTTATTGGATATGATTTTTTCGAGAATCAAATCAACCCAACTCGAATTTTGGGTAATATCGGGCTAGAATTTCTGAGAGTAACATTTGTCTCTCGTAACTCCGATTTATTCGAGTTAATCCATCAATTCAGGGCTAGATTAAGGACATGTCTAGATGTAGGTATATACATTGATGTGCAATGGTTTTAGGTTGGAAAAGTCTACTAAAAGATTAAGTATATGTAGACACGTGCATTGCCGATCTGTCGATATAGGAATCAAATCAGTATGGAAGTCTAGGTTTTGGACCATACATCTTTGTTAGCTCTGGGGTAATATAGGTGGTCCTAAAAGTTTTAATATACCAACCAAAAGGTCCAGATGACTTGCCCTGACAATATCATTCATTCTGCTATTCATAGTTATGATAAAAAGATATGACTCTACATATGAATATTAAGTAGAATTGAAAATTTTAACTTGTTTGAAATGAGCCGTTTCGTCTTTCTGCAAAGCAGTTGGGCCGGGATGTATAAATTTAGCAAGGAATAAAAGGATAATCCACTCAATAGTCAAGTCAAACATTAATAGGTATCTGCACATGAGTCATCCAACTCAATGTTATAATTAGGTTACGTTACCTCTAGTGTGGTGTGTGTGTGTGTGTGTAAGAGAGAGAGAGAGAGAGAGAGAGAGAGAGAGAGAGAGAGAGAGAGAGAGAGAGAGAGA